>CABHPP010149318.1:0-12628 GCA_902168425.1 Peromyscus attwateri
TGTTTGGAGTGAGCAAGATGGGAAAGATGAGATGGTCATGATCAATGCTGATATTCTAAACTGCAGATGACACATTGTGGTGGCTAATTTTGGTTATCAACATGACTACTTCTGGAATCAATGAAACCTAAACAGCTGGTCACATGTGTGAGGGAATTTTCTTGACGGAATTGTTTGAGGTGAGAAGACCCACCCTAAGTCTGGGCCATACATTCTACTGGCAACCTGTATAAAAGGACATGGAAGAAGGGAGCTTTTGGTTTTTGTCTGCTTGTCCTCACTCTGATTGGTTAGTTCATCTGTCCTGCTGCTGAGGCACTCATTTGTTGGTTATAGCCTATTTCTGCAGGATTCCAATGTAGACTGAAGACCAGTGGAGACAAACTGCAGAATCTCATGAATGAGAGACGATTGCCATTTAAATGTCATGAAAGGGAGATACAGTAAAGTTGCCCAAACTCCATCAATGGGAAGTGATGAATCTACAGTCATGATCCAAGATACCCTAATTCTATAACTTCAGGTAAAATCCAATGACTTTCTTTTGTAATGTTTATTTTTCCTTTATTGATACCTCTGATTTGTGATCATACTGTGCTCCATTTTGAAGTTCTGTAAGTTCCAAACATGAAATACATGTAGTAACTGTGTTTCATGAACTCTTAGTTTCTATTCCAAGTGGATTTCCAGGACTTGTTCTTTTTCTTGAAAACCAGTTATTTCTGTGCTGCTTCTTTTGTACGGGGTTAGACACATCAGTCTCCCTCTCACAAGACACCAAGGAGAGTATCTGATACAAGTACTCACGAGAGAGTATATTCAGAAGCTGAAATAAATTCCATGAGGATTTATTTTAAAGTTCTTCTAAGATTAGAGATTCTTAATTATTTTTAATTATTCATGAGTTTTCTGTTACTTCATCATCAAAGACTTTCTGATACTTCAAAGACTTTTGTCTACCTTGAACTAAGAAATTTTTGAGGAACTTTTATTTATTACTCATCTATACATGACAACCAGAAATTCCAAATAGCATAAATTAATAATTTTTATTTATTCTTTGATATTTTATATGTATATATAATACATTTATCCCACTCCCCTGCCTGTATAATTTACTTCTCCTCACAATAATTCCTCTTTTATATCTTTTTGTTTTAGTTGGTGTTCTAATAAGTTTAATCAGGGCCTCCCATATGGATGAGGTAGATATCCATCCAGTGAAGCATGAGAACTCCAGTGCCATATCATTAAAGGCAATAACTCCTCCTCTTCCAGAAGCCATCAACTACTAATAGCTTTGTGGGAGCAGTGTGGCTTTCTGAGCCTGTCCTCTATCCGTGGCTGAATGCTGATGCTTCCACTTCTGTGTAGGCCCTATGCAGGTAACTACATATGCTGTGAGTTCATAAATGATATGGCCACTTAATACCTAGAATATAGGGTTTCAGTGCCTTCTTTCACTGTCAAGCTCTTAGGTTCTCTTCATTCACTCTTCTGCATATTCACTGAGACATGGAAGAGGTAATATGGGTGTTCTGTGGAAGGCTAGGCATGTAAAAGTCACTGATTCTTAAAACCTTGACTGCTCATGTATCTCTTCATTAGCCATCATTCCAGGAAAGAAAAAAGACAGGCTGAGGGCAGCACTAATCTATGGGTACAAACATAAATACCTAGGAGACACTTTGATATGTCTATTTATCCACTTAGCAAAAAATATGTAAAACAAATACTAGGTTCATTCCTAGGGCCTATGACCAGCCATGAGCCTTTGACCAGGTCCATAGTACCAAACAATGTGGCATTCAAATTTAATCAGAACAAAGTTGGTTATCCCATATGTCATGCAATTATTGTACCAGTAGGCACATCTTGACAGCCTCAGAGTCAAAGCTTACCAGATTCAGAGCTCAGTAAGTTCACCCATGACTTTTCCTTGCTAACAGCACACATTGCAAACTTTTACCACTATGATTGCTAGTCAGCATGGAGGAAGCTTCTAGATCAGTTCCAGCATGATTTCTCTGTGTAATGCACTCATAGACTGTATGGTGTCTTCAGAAATAGGGTCTTACAATTAATTCTGGTGGGCAACAAAAAACAATAACAATAGCCTATGTTGTTTTGGAAATTGTGAAGTCTTCTGGATGAACATCTCATAGAGAGATAGCCCATATCTGGCATTGGGATTTATCTTTAATTACCCATGGTTTCTGGTATTAGCACTATCCACCCAGGCAAGGTGCATCCATTTAAAGTCCTTTTTATTACAATTCTTAAATAGCTTAAAGTGTTTCTAATTGGCTTCCTCATACATCCTCAGTTTTGGTTAACCTCCCTCAGCTCACCACTTGCTCCTATTCCTATTTAAACACAGTACTCCCAGTGTTCTGCCCCTCTGCCTTCATACCACTGGGGTTCTACTACTCACACTTTCATTAATGCCCCTTCTGGCCACCCCATCTCCTCTCATGGCTCCTAACTTCCTGGCCTACTGGCACTCCAATTTAGACAGAGAAATTTAAAACTTTAAAACTATGTGCCACACATGTGAAGAACACAAGTGAAATCATTTTGACTTAGAATAATGTAATGTACTGCCCCCTTCCTCCTCCAACTTGAGAAGGCTGGCTCTGCCTCCCATCTCTGCCTGAGCAGGTGTGGGGAGGTGTGGGGATGTGTGGTGAGTGGGTGGGGTATGTATTCCAGAGGCCCGGACTGACCAGTTTGGCTACCATTCAGGCACACATTCTGGGCTTTGAGTTGGCACTCCCCAACATCATACCATCTGTGAACTGTTGGAGCCCATGATGGGACTGGTCCTATGGAACTGTACCTGCAGGATCTCAGTGCAATAGCTGGATATTGGAGAGGAGTTTTGGTAAGAGTCCGGTGTTGATAGTGTATCAGAAGCCAGAGGCTTTGAACCTGATCAATGACACATTACACAGTGAACATTTACAAAAGAAGATATTTGGACCAAAGGGTATACTGCATGATACACAGCAGCTCCCAATGCCATTGAGAGAAATGGAGAGTCAGGAAAGACAGAGGAGCAAACTGGATTTTTCTGTTGTTTGCTTTCTTTTTTGTTTGTTTGTTTAATTGATATTCTTATTTGTAATTTTATTTATTTTGTATTTTTATTATTTCTTTTTAAGTTTTCCTTTAGGGGGACCACTGCAAAGATGAAGGGTGGATATGGAGGTACTGAGAAATGAGTGGGATTGGGGTACATCATGTGAAATTCCCAAAGAATCAATAAAAAATTATGTTTAAACAAAAAGAAGAAGAATGAATGTGAGATAGGTGCTTATCAGTAGTCAGCTTCCATAAGATCTAGCTAGATCTGGTGCTTGCCACTAGTCAGCTTCCACAAGATCTAGCTAGATCTTAGACACAACAGCCACAACCAGGCTACCCAGCAGCTCAGATACAGCCAAGGCCAGTGCAGGCCTGGATATGCTCATGAACTACCCCAAGGTAGTGTTCATATGCTAGTGAACCAGCCCCAAGCAATGATCCCTGATGACACAGAACTACTGCCCAATGGAATCATACAAAAGTTAGAACATCAGAAATAATCTCTAGATAACATTGGGAGAAAAGTTTTTTTGCTTCTCTACTGTCTGTGTTGATAGTCATCCACTAGAGGATTGAGACTCTGTGAGCAGTCCTGGCTTCAGTGACAGCTGAATGTTCAGCACTGTTGCTAAGCTCACTCATGTTGTTGACCCAGTCAGCATTTTTTTTTTTTTCGAGACAGGATTTCTCTGTGTAGCTTTGCGCCTTTCCTGGAACTTGCTTTGTAGACCAGGCTGGCCTTGAACTCACAGAAATTCGCCTGCCTCTGCCTCCCAAGTGCTGGGATTAAAGGCGTGCGCCACCACCGCCCAGCTTCCCAGTCAGCATTTTCAAGGACCTCCTTTAGTGTCCTCCTCCCAATCTTCCACAGCTGAAGGACTTCAAGTTGAACATGAACTGCAAGCTTCCAACGCATCCTCACTGGAGAAGACTCCCCACCGGAGCCCTGTCGAAGCACTTTCTACCTAATCAACTGTTCCCACTTCATGAGATATCTTTTTAATTTTTATATTAGCATAACATTATAGGGAATGTTTGTGTGAATTAACGAAGCATATCCAAAAGACAAATTTTGTATGGACATGCCAATTGCCTAGCTCCTCACAGCCTACAGCCATGCTTTCCACAACACACAAAAGAGAATATGTAACATTTGCCTTTGTGGGTTTGAGTTACCTCAGTAAGTATAATATTGTCCAGCTATATCCATTTTTCTATAAAATTTGTTATTAGAATTTTATTTATAGCTGAATAAAATTACATTGCTTATGTGTGCCATATTTCCCTTATCATTTGAAATAGTTGTGAGCTGCATTTACCTGATAAGTAAGGATGTTGAACACTTTTTAAAATGTTTACTATTCATTTCTATTTCTTTCTTGAGAATTATCTATTTGCTGCCATAGTTCATTTTTAAATTGGGTTATTTGTTTTCATAATGTTTTAGTTTTTTTAATTATTTGTATATTATTGTCACAAATCGTCAGATGCATATTTTGTGGCCGGCCCCTTTTGTAACATGAATCTTAAAAGGTCTTATTAATAAAAACAAACCCAGAGCCAGAAATTTGGGTTAAAGCCTTAGAGAGATCAGGGAAATATGGAAGGCCAGCAGCTAACCTCACCTCACCAACTCAGCAGCTTCCAAGGCACATGACTTCCTGTTTACCCAGGCTTATATGCCTTGCTTTTCTGCCCTCTCATTGGCTCTTAGCCCAGCTACCTCACTTCCTCTTCCTACACAGCTCTGTCACTGTCTGTCTGTCTGTCTGTCTGTACAGACCTCCAGGTCTCTATGGTTGGTACTGGGATTAAAGGCATATGTCACCAAGCTTGGCTCTGTTCCCTAGTGTGGCCTTGAACACAAAGAGATCCTGCCTGCTAAGGGATTAAAGGTGTGTGCTGCTGATTTCTTGTTTACTTAAAATGGCTGGCTTTTTCCCCCCTGATCTCCAGACAAACTTTATTAATTAATGCACAAATAAAATATCACCACACTTTGGCACAAATAAAATATCACCACACCCTTCCTTTGGTTAACAGCGTTCTTTGCTGGATAGAAACCTTTTAGCTTCATCTTATCCCATTTGTTGATTTTGGGCTTAATTTCTTGCATGACATGAATATTACTCAGAAAGCCCTTGTGTATCTTATAGGTACATCTACATTATATCCCAGTTTCCCTCTAGCAGTCATAGCTAACATTGATGTTGTTGATGTCTCAATCTACACAGATGTTAGTTTTACAGCACTGAAGACAATTTTCCTTTAAAATAAATATACTATTAGTGTTGGGAGATGAGAGAATGAATTGGAGGTGACTAGCTAGTGATTATTATATTAATCCAAATTCAGTGTCTTCAATTTTGTCTTTTCAATTGTAGTAAGTAGTGCAAAGGTATGGTGATATTGTGTCCCCCAGTATACTGTGCACCCTAATAAACTTATCTGGGGTCAGAGAACAGAACAGCCACTAGATAGATATAGAGGCCAGAAAATGGTGGCACACACACATCTTTAATCCTAGCATTCCGGAGGCAGAGTGAGTATCTCTGTGATCCAACCAGATCTCTGTGAGTTCAAGGCCACCATAGGAACAGAGCCAGGTGTGGTGACACATGCCTTTAATCCCAGGAAGTGATGGCAGGAAGCAGAAAGGTACATAAGGTGTGAGGACCAGAAATTAGAGGCTTTTAGCCTTTTAAGCTTTGAGGTTTTTAGCAGCAGTTCAGCTGAGATCCATTCGGGTGAGGACTCAGAAGCTTTCAGATTTAAAGTTTTGTTTGAAAAAAAAAAGACAAAAGAAAAGAAAAAGAGGATATAGATAAGCGGTAGATTATTGAATCTACTCTGAAAAAAAGAGATACAGAAATGATAGACTAAAGGGTAGATTATTGAATCTATCCTGAATAGAAAAAACAGAGGATATAGATATGATATAGATAAAAAGGTAGTTCATTGAATCAATTGACTTTTAAAAGATAATTACTAGTTTTAAATGTTTTACATTGGATTGTATTTTATATATTGTATACAAATTATATATATTGAGATTGATATTGTTAGAAAATGCTATATGTATATTTCTCATCCTGTTCAGGATATTGTAAGTATATAGTTCATTTAACAATATAATGCAATATGCTAATCCTTGAATGGTATTATTACCAACTATTAGGATATAAATAAATAAAAGTTAGTAGTTAGACATTACAATCGAACTTGTAGTTATATTAGGTATGTTTTCAAGGTCAAGCAGAGATATATTAGATAGGTCATCTTCAAACCCTTCAGAGGTCTACAGAATATGGCATTTAAAATGTTTTAATAACTTAGATTTTTTTCTTTTTTTATGACTATGAGACATGTCTGCTCCTGGCAGCACCAATCTACTTCAGAAAAGATATGGGCATTGAAGAAACTGCATATAGAGTTAACATTCATCATGGCAAAAGTTATCCACTGGACAAGAAAGTGCCTTTGCATCAACTGCTGACAGTATGCTATCCAAAATGGACAAACAGGACACAAAACAAAGGACTACTGATCCTTGCCAAGATAAGGTGGTTGCAGCTTTGGCAACAGGCATTCTCTGAGGCCAGGACAATATGGCACCATCACTGAAATGGCTTTGCAATCCCAAAAAGATACAGTGCCCATTTCTTCAAAGGCAGCTGAACAGGCAGTGGACTGGTGGCTTCTGGTGTGCAGTGGAACAGTAGCTGAAACAGTTATTCTTGAAGGAGTAACTAGGCTGATGGAGTCTAACCTCTCAATGGTAGACCGGCATTTAATAAAGGAGATGAAGCCACCCACAAGTCAAGAAGAATGGGAAGCTGAATCCCCAAAACACCAGCAATTTTCAGAATTTAAAATCCTGGATCATGACAGGACATTGGCAGAATTGAAGTTTATCTGATATATGGAATATTCGCACCGAATGTGAGGTCGAGCTGTAGGCCTTGTGTACATCCAGCTTCACAAATGAGTCTGTCATATATGCTAAGCCTATAGGCCGAAGATGATGCCCCAACGTGCAGAGAAACCTAGAGTGACTGCCCAGGCAGCTGGCTGTTTCTATCATAGCTCAGTTTTTAGAAGTTGCTTGTTTGCACTTCCTGTTGTACTAGCTAATATTATTTCCTTCTCGGGTCTCTGAGGGAGTTGAAGATTACATAGTTCTGGTAACAATTTTCCTTGTTAAGAAATTCAGAGGTATTAAGTATATAAGTTTGAAAGACATCATAAGGTAATTTTCTGTTGGCAATACAAGTTAGGATAGAAAGTAAATTAGGTACATTTTGGACTTACCAAAATAGGTTAGATAATGGAATATTTTCTCTGAATTTGTCAAATGCAAATGGACATTGTTGAAATGTTTATTGCTTGTATATATTGTATGTAGTTATTGTACTTATTGTATATAATTTTTCCTACATTAGTTATAACTTTTTTATTTTTATTAGACAAAAAAGGGGAAATGTGATATTTCATTCATGCTGAAATGTGGTGATATTTTATTTGTGCATTAATTAATAAAGCTTGCCTGGAGATCAGGGGGGAAAAGGCCAGCCATTTAAAGTAAACAAGAGATATAAAATAAAGAACAATCAGACTAATTAAAAAAAAATGGATGGACTAATAGGTAAACTGTGGGACTCACTGTCACACCGCAGCTTCCAGAATGTGTTTCTTCGCATTTTTTTGTTTGTTTGTTTGTTTGGTTTTTGGTTTTTCTTTTAAATTTTGTTTTGTTTTGGGGGGAGGGGGGATGGTCACATTGGGACAGGGAGATAAGTGGGATTGGAATGTATGATGTGAAATCCACAAAGAATCAATAAAAGTAAAATAAATAAATAAATAAATAAAGTAAACAAGAAATCAGGCAGCACACACCTTTAATCCCTTAGCAGGCAGGATCTCTGTGTGTTCAAGGCCACACTAGGGAACAAAGCCAAGCTTGGTGACATATGCCTTTAATCCCAGTACCAACCATAGAGACCTGGAGGTCTGTACAGACAGACAGACAGACAGTGACAGAGCTGTGTAGGAAGAGGAAGTGAGGTAGCTGGGCTAAGAGCCAATGAGAGGGCAGAAAAGCAAGGCATATAAGCCTGGGTAGACAGGAAGTCATGTGCCTTGGAAGCTGCTGAGTTGGTGAGGTGAGGTTAGCTGCTGGCCTTCCATATTTCCCTGATCTCTCTAAGGCTTTAACCCAAATTTCTGGCTCTGGGTTTGTTTTTATTAATAAGACCTTTTAAGATTTGTGCTACACAAAGGAGAAGAATGATTCTTGCAGTTTTATAAACAGAGAAATAGACGAAGACTGAAGATAGGAAGGAAAGGGGAATACTAATAGAAAGATCTGGGGGAGGGAGATGCACTTGGGTCTAAGAGTCCCTGGATGATGCATGTGCTGGATACTAACTCCTGAAGGTCAGCTTCCTAGAGACACTGGCTTCAGTCAAGACTGGACTGCCATAAATGTAATTGTGAAACTGACCTCGTTCCCCCACATCTTCTCTGGACAAACTATTCCACTTGATATTTAATTTGAGGTCACAGTTTCATTCTTGTCTCTTCCATTCTCATTTATTTGTTAAATAGTGAACAAGCTGGTAGAGGGGTCAAAAGGAGAGCAGTGTCAGTCTATTAAGGTGTGTGTGTGTGTGTGTGTGTGTGTGTGTGTGTGTGTGTGTGCCTGTGTGTGCCTGTGTGTGCGGGGTGTGTCGGGGTGTGTGTGCCTGTGTGTGCTTTGTGTGTGTGTGTGTGTGTGTGTGTGTGTGTGTGTGTGGTAGAAAATATTTATCAATACAGTTCACTTACTTACAAAAATTTCAGTAAGCAAGATACTGCTGGGTCATATTTGTGAATTTTGCTAGCCAGGCCATTGACCTGATCTTTGTAAAATAATAGAGCTCAATAGTAAAGGGGGTGCTCCTTGTCAACCATTTATGATTACTAGAGAAGATGACTTGACTTTTTCATAGAACATTCCCCTAGAGTCCACTTTTAATATTGATTTCCCCTGGCTACTCTACTCTGGGCAGTCTCCATCTATCTATACCTACTCCGTTACCTTCTTTCACTGAACATTTTGGCTCCAATGGACAGGTAGTGTTGGCCAAACTATTGGGCCAAGGAATTTCATACTTGATAGGACTAGTTAAATGTCCTTTACAATTCTATATCTGTATTGTGCTTGAATAACATTTGAACCTATGAGAATTTCTTTAATCTGAATGTTCTTATGAGTTTTGAGAGAGCCTTTTGTTCTAGTATTATACATGACACATAGCTCAGCTATACAGTTAAAATGTTTATTTCTTAGTGACCTCTTTTTTTCTGTTTAACAATTGACTTTATTCTGTTTAAAACTCTATGTTGCTTATAAATAAAAATGATGCATGATTATCTCATTTTTTTCTCCATAGGCTGCTTAGGAAGCTGAAAGGTTGATGGAAAACATTATGGGGAGTAAACAGAACAAAGGACATTTGTGGCATACTCAACTCTATGTCCTGATTTCAGGCTTTCAAGTCCAAATAGTTAAGGAAATTCCCAATGGCATTTGTATTAATGTGCATGTGGTAGTAAGTCATTAAAATAGCCCTTGAATTTTCTCATTTTGCTAGATCTAGCAGCATCTCCAAAGCTGAGTACATTCTGTTCACATTAAGACTTCACTCATATGAGTGCTTGCATGCGCATTCTCATGCTCTCTCATTACAGATATTTTCTTTGCTGTAAGTGCTGATATTAGTTCTGCTTCTCTCTTCTAAGAACTTCTTCTTCTGAGTCATTAGTGCTGTCCCTTACAGTTAGTTGTTTTCAATTCATTATGACCCCCCCTCAAAAGCATCTTTAATAAGGGAGACTTTTTTTTCCAAACCTCTAGGAGTTCATGTACACATGAATTAAAAATTTTGGATTAAAAAAGCCTATATTATTTTTGATCTTGTTGTGTCATTATATGGAAGGATAGTAATTCTGTTTTGAGAATGATAATAGCAAAAGGATAATTTTATGTATTTATTTTAATTAATAACAAGGGAAGTCCAGTTTAGGAGAAATGTAAAAATGAATATAAAATTAAGTAGGGTAGGTAATGTGTCAATATTCAAAATAGGCTTCTACAAAAGAAAAAGTTATTTCTTTTTTTTTCCCTGCAAAATTAACACCAAAATCCCTTAACTGTTGAAATCAAGTGAAATGGGATTTGATATTGGGATGACCTACCCTTTGTTTTGCCTCAAGGCCCTGTCTGAGTCTATTAAAAGGGCAAAGATTCAGGACATCCCCATCAGCTTATTATCCACTAGAGAGAGGACAATAGAGGACCTAGCATTCAGAAGGCCACCTGCCACTGCTGGGCACAGTCAGCTCATCAAATTGAGAGTTATTTCTACTCTCACCTGCTCATTTTTTTCTTACCTCCAAAATGAGTTGATTGAATTAAGGACAAAGAATGCGGGGGAGAAGAGACCCACACTTTGGTCTGTTTTTTCTATCTTTGCTAGAAGCTCACATTTTTCCTGGAGTGTTCATATTAGCAAAGTGTACTTCAGTTTTCATTTGGCTTTAAATCCTTGTTTCTGTGCTCCACTCACTGCCCATTGCCCCAGATGGACAGATGGGAAATGGCATCCAGAAACCTTGATCCTACCCAAATTGCCCTTAAATTTTATGCTGCCAAGCTCTTGCTAATTTTGTATTCTCAGCTGGTATGGCTGTCAGTCCTCCCATCCATCAAAGCTGCCTTCAATTATGAACTCTTCTCAACTCTTCCTCTCATAAAGTGCAAGAATTCTTCTAGAATTTTTGGTGGCATTTAAGTACCATTTTATTATGTGAATTTCTGATGAATTTCACTCTCAGAAGTTTTAGGTCAGTAGAGGGCATCCTAAGACAGTACTGAGAGCTCCAGCAACTTCACATCCCCACCATGCCCTCTACCACCATCAGCACCAAAATAAAGACAAAAGTCATTTTCTCAATTGATGAGTTGCAATGACAGTGATATATAAAGAAAAGTATTTATTGTTGCAGCTTATTTCTGTTGAAATTCAGTCCTTGTAAGAAATTCCCAGTATCCCTTTCAACCAGGGAATAAAATTACTCCACACCTCATTTAAAACATGTACAGAGTCTCCATACACTTATAGTAGCTCAAAGAACCAAGTATGTTTTAAAGTAATATACTTACGTAAATACATTGATAATTTAGTGTTTGGGGGACTTGGCTAGAAGAAAACGCAATCATTCAAAATCCATTTTTTTCTTTACTCTCCCGTGTTTGTTAGCTCGTCTCACTTTAATGAGACACCTGAGATAATACATTTCTAGAGATGAACACTTCCTTCTAATCAGTTTGGGAAGTTATTGACCACATAGCTTTGTGTCTAAGGAAACTGAGCACATTCGAGCGTGAGCATGTGGTGGAGTACAATCACTCCTCTCACAGCTGTGTAGCAAAGAGATCAAGGATACATCAGTAGCCTCTTCCAGGGTACAACCTCAGTAACCTAAGGATAACTCACTACGCTTGCTTCCTGGAGAAGTCACTACAGTTATTCACACAGTGCTGTGTACCTAACCTCTAATACATAAGCTTTGGGGTACATTCTTAACTTTGGCTTTCTGCCCTTGGCCTCCAACGACCCATATCTATCTCAGCATTCAAGATGTATTATGGCCTTTCCCCAGGACACTCCCCAAATCTTTTACCTTCATATTCTTTTATTTTTTTAACTTATACATAAAACCACAATGAAGTATCATCTAAATTTTTACTTTTTTTTTTTCATGCTTAGAGTCAAATCCAAGGTGTTGGTGCATGCTAGGCATCACTCTTCCACAGAGTTACACCTTGCTTCTCAAGCACCCCTTGGCCTCATTCATGTGATATAATCCTTAAACCAGTCACACTTACCTGTCTCTTCATTTATTATTTTCTTATGATAGAAGCATTCAAAATACTTTCTGCTTGCTTTTATAAATATTCTGCATATATTCATTATCAAAAGTCAACCTATTATACAGTTACACAATAGAATTTCATACTCCTGTGGCTGGGAAAATGGTTCAGTGGTTAAGAGACTGATCTTCCAGAGGACCCCAGTTCAATTCCCATCACCCACATTGTTCCTAACAAACACCTATCTGTAACTGCAGTTCCATGTACATCTGATGCCCTCTTCTGGATCCTGTGGGAACTGCATACTGGTAGTGCACAGACATACATGCAGGCAACACACACACACACATACATACATACATACATACATACATACATACACATATATCAACCTCTAGAAACCTCCATTTTATCCTCAAAGTTATGGCACAAACTCTTAAATTTGAAACATCAGTGAGATCATGCAGTACTTACATTTCTGTACCTGACTAAGCATAATCTCAACTTCCATCCATGTTATCACAGAAGGTAAGGTTTTATTCCTTTTAATGATTGAGTAGTGTTCTGTAGTGTACATGGCCCACTTTTTCTTTATCAATTCATCATCAGTTGATTGAAATTTAC
>CABHPP010149319.1:4204-31168 GCA_902168425.1 Peromyscus attwateri
GTGTGTGTGTGTGTGTGTGTGTGTGTGTGTGTGTGTGTGTGTGTGTGTGCCTGAGTGGGCATGTGTAAATGTCACTGTACAATACTGAGGAGCTGGTTCTTTCATTCCACATGCACCTGGCATGCTCTTGAAGTGAGAAATGGGGTAACCCCTATCTCCCAGCCTTGGCATGGTTACCAGCATTTTTACACTTGTTCCCAGTTGATGGTGCTGCTTGGGTGGCTTTAGGAGTAGTGACCCTCATGGAGAAAGGTTTTCACTGGAGGTATGCTTTGAGAGCAGGAATAGCTCCATGACATCCAGTTCTCAATTCCGTGCCTAGAGTTCAAGGTGTCTGTCCCCATTGCCTTTCCTGCCACTTGTTACCATGCTGTTCCTGCCAATGTTGATTCTAATCCACACAAAACCTAAAGCAATACAAAAAGGCTTTGTTTTACTATGTTGAAGTTAAAACCTTCCTTTTAAATAGAAAGAAAAGGGGAAATGATGGGTGATATCGTTCTGTATGCTGTGAATATGTGTTGCTCTGATTGGTTGATAAGTAAAGCTGTTTGGCCTATGGTGAGGCAGAATAAGGTAAGGCAGGACATTCTAACTAGACAGAGAGGAAGGAGACAGGCAAAACAGAGGCGACACTGCTAGGCACCACCATGAGAAACAAGATGTAAAGATACTGGTAAGCTATAAGCCACATGACAAAGTATACATTTATAGAAATGGGTTAACTGAAGATATAAGAACTAGATAACAAGAAGCCTGCCATGGCCATAGTTTAAAAATAATATAAGCTTCTGTGTGTTTACTTGGGTCTGAGCAGTTGCAGGACCAGCCAGTACACAAGAATTTTATAAGTGGCTATGGGACCTTGGTGCCCGGCAAGCATGGGAAAACTTCCGGCTACACTTGCCTTTGCCATGATGTTTTATCACAGCAAGAAAAAGGAGACTAATACAACCAGGTTCTAGGGATAGAATTGAGGACACCATGGTTGTGTAACAGGTGATGTTACCTACTGAATCACTTCAACATCCTGAAAGTAAACATTTATTTCTTCTTATAAATATAAAGTGTAAATAACAAACAATGAAGGCATGTCAAAGAGAATAAGACAGATTAAATGTATGAATATACATTTTGTAAGGGAATAGAAATGATTTATGACAGCTGAAAATATTTTAACCAACTTAAGATATTATTTATCAAAGATAAATTGTAAAAAAAAATAAAAAAAATAAAAAAAGATAAATTGTTTAATTATATGACTTTACCAGCATTTATATTCAATATCTAAACAAAGCTATCAATAATAAAAAAAATCAGTGGTTAAATAAATACTTTAGGAAGCATTAATAAAATTTAGAGACAGTAGTATTTCCAAAGAAGAAAGAGTTGCTTGCACACATTTGTGTATTTTCTCAAAAGTGGGTTTTTGAAGACTGCAAGCACTCCTTCAAAAGGACTGTCATTAAAATTGTTTGGATCATGCTAGTATGGTTTTACTTAATAAAATGACATATTATTGGAAGCTTTTAAAAATACCAAATATTTACCTTTAGGCTTCACATGCAGGTGAATGTGAATAAGATTAAGAATACGGTTTTCAAGAAATTTAAATAATTATACTTCATTGCTTATGGTTGTATCATTAATTGAAAAGATTATAAAAACATTTTAGCATAGTTAAATATTCATAAGGACTATGCCTTATTTATGAAAATTAGTTCTTACATTTTTGACAAAATGCTAGCTTTCTGTGGTTTGTTGAATATATATTAATTCTCTATAGATTATAGTTCTTTAGCAAATGTACATAAATCACAGATAGAAGAATTACTTAAATTATTACATTTATGCAGCAACCTGAGGTTGCTTAATTTGGGAATTGCTTTTCTCAAATTTGACTTGATTTAACTTGATTGTTAAGTCACTACCATTCCATTTTAATACTTGTCTCTATCTTATCAGATCATTTATATTTCCAGGTGCTGCACTGTTCAGACATAAATATCAACATAATATTTATTTGTTACAAATATAATGACATTGTATGTATGTATATATAACATGTAGCTATATAGAGAGCTATGTATATATAATATATATGTATATAACACACACATATACATATACATACATATATATATGAGAGAGAGAGAGAGAGAGAGAGAGAGAGAGAGAGAGAGAGAGAGAGAGGGGTGTTTAATATTTAGTCATTACCTATTGGGTCCAATTTCAATAAACTTTTGCAATAGAAAAGAAAGCTTTGGAAATGAAGAAATCAATTTTAAAAGCGGTTGTCTTAGGGTTACTGTTGCTGTGATGAAATACCATGACCAAAACAACTTGTTCCGGGGGAGGGTTTATTTGGTTCACACTTCCACATTTCAGTTCACCATCAAGGAAGTCAGAATAAAAATTCAAGCAGGGCAGGCACCTGGTGGCTACAGCTGGTGCAGAGGCCATGGAGGAGAGCAGCTTACTGATTTCCTCGTGGCTTGCTCAACCTACTTTCTTATAGAACCCAGGACTACAAGCCCAGGGATGGTATCATAATGGACTGGGCCCTCTCTCTTTAATCATGATTTAAGAAAATGCCCTACAGGCTTTGCTACAGCCCAAACTTATGGAGTCATTTTTTCAGTTGAGGCTCCCTCCACTCTGATGACTTTAACTTGTGTAGAGTTGACATAAAACTAGCAGGTACAGTAATATAAAACAATATAAAACAAATGATGGGAAATTTTCCTGTATTTGTGGTGTTGAAAATAAAAGATCCAAGAAAAATGCTTCTAAAACAAAGAATAAAAAATTATGAATTCAATGTCCCTTACTTATAGAATCCCTCCTCTCTCCCATTGATTGGACTCCTGGAGCTCAACCTGGCGCCCAGCTGTGGATCTCCATATCTGCTTCCAACAGTAACTGGATGAAGGCTCTATGATGACAGGGTAGTCACTAATCTGGTTACTAGGGTAGACCAGTTCAGGCACCCTTTCGACTATTGCTCAATGGGAAAACATACAGAGATGACGAGCAACACTGTTGGAAACCTATGAATGGTGGACCAGTAGCTGTGGAGCCCCAATGGGGCTGGACTAGGCCCTTTAGATACTCAAGACAATTGTTCAGCTTGAACTGTTTGTGGGGCCCCCAGGGAGGAGGATCAGGATCTGTCTCTGGTGTGTGAGCAGGCTTTTTTGAGCCAAGTGCCTAAGGTGTGACACCTTGCACAGCCTTGGTGCAGGGGGAAGGAGCTTGGACCTGCCTCAACTGAATATACCAGGCTCTGCTGACTCCCCATGGGAGGCCTTGACTTGGAGGAGTTGGGAATGGGGGGGTGGGCTGGGGGGAAGGCTGTGGATGGGAAGAGGGAAGAGGGGGGATCTGTGGTTGGTATGTAAAATGCATAGAAATATTTTTATGAATTGCCCCTTCCACAGCTTCTAAACAGGGCTCCGCAGCATATATAACAGATTAGGCGATTCACCATGTACTGATCATAAAAACTGTCAAATAGAAAAAGTGTAGTTCATAGTGATCAAAGCTTTTTTTCCTTATTTGCCTTCTCAAGATACAAATAGTAAGTTAGTAATAAAATGGATAAAACTACAAAATGTAGCATGAATACACATTTTTTTTAGCACTTAGAATGTGGAGGCAGGTGGATCATGAGTTTGAGGTCAGCTAGAGCAATATAATGAGTTCCCAGATACCCTAGACTTTGCTATTGTATCATACCTGAACAATCCAAACAATAACAATCATAATCATGTTAATTATAAAACAAAATGTAGGCCTGGAATTGCACCTATTCAAGATTTATAATCTACTTTTATAGATGAGTTGTTAATCAGCCAACATTTTAGAAATACTTCTGGCATTACAGTATTTGTTACTGTTTTAATACTTACTTTAAATAAAGGACTTCCTTATATTGTTTATTTTTATGAAGTTGTTCACAGCTACACATGTTTGATAAATATAATGCATGCATGTTCCTTAATGACTAATAAATCTTATAACTCTTTCATTCATTAGGGAATCTCATTAAAATTATGGTTTTCATGCTTTGGAATATATTATTCAAAAACTTTCTGTAGTCGGATGTTTCTCTGGTCCTGCATTGCCCTGAGGTCAGGACAAATCTCTCCCACCCATATCCTGCAGCCACTTGACCCCAAGTAAACACACAGAGGCTTATATTTATCATAACTCTTTGGCCATTAGCTCAGGCTTAGTAGTGACTAGCTCTTACACTTAAATTAATCCATAATATTTATCTATGTTTAGCCAAATGGCTTACTACCTTTTCTCAGTTCTGTCTTGTCCTCTTGCTTCCTCAGTGTCTGGCTGGTGACTTGTAGCATCTCTTCTGCCTCTCCTTTCCTCTTCCTTTCTCTCCCTTTGGAATTTGCCGCCTAACCTTATTCTGCCTCACCGTTGGCCAAATGGCTTTATTTATGAACCAATCAGAACAACACATATTCGTAGCATACAGAAAGACATTCTCCAGGATTTTCTCTTGTCTCTCTAATCAAAATGGAAGGTTTTAACTTTAACATAGGAAAATTATGTATAACAAACCGTTATCAAGCAAGAATTACAGTTACAATATCTAATCTATTTGTATTTGGCAGAATTAAAGAAAATACTCTATCATCTATCTTATTTCTATGATATCTAATTTATCTTTTATCATAACCAAGGAGAATTATAATTGTAACTATCTAGTATTCAACTACTTAAAGACTTCAGAAGGATATAATATTAACTAAGTAAACAGGAAGTGCATTATAAGCAATTTCCAAAACTCTAGAATGATAGAGATGGCTGGCTGCCTAGATAGTCATGAAAAGTTCCTCTGCAATGTTGGGGCATCCATTTTCAGCCTTGAGTTTCTCAGTTGCTTCTCCCTGTGTCCTGTAGAATGTCTGAAGAACCTGAAGAACCATCTTGCCTTGTTTTAGCAAAATTTAAGACATTTCCACAGCAACTTCCATTATAATGATTTAAAAATTTTGTCCACAAAATAGAAGTCATCTCTATAATATTAACAGCAAAATGGCCTGATAGTATGTGCCCCAACTTTGGGAATATTTAGTCTCTGTGTGGCAGTATTTCAATTATTTATTTACCCCTGAAAATCAAAGGGAGAATCTCTGAGCTCTTATGAAATTCATATTTTACTGTGTTAGTCTATCTTTTGTTTGTATGTGAATTTGTATTTATTAAACAAATCAGTCAATTAACTGTGTCAACGGTATTTCCTCAGGTGTTTTAAAGTCCTTGCAAAGAATTCAAGTTTGGTTCCCAACACCCATATCAGGTGGTGTCTCCCAACTGTATCTCCATCTCAAAGGGACCTGACATCCTCTTCTGGCCTCCCTGGGTATAAATACACATAAATTGCTCACTCACAAAGACATGCAAATCCACATATAAAGGAAAATAAAATAGTCCTTTTAAAACTTGAAAAAAAATATACACAGGAAGTTAAAGAATCCATGTACTTTCTTTCAATATACACAATATGTTATATTATCAAATTAAAACTCAAAAAAGCAACCTTTACACTGTTCAATGCTCTTTACATAAGCATGTATAAATTTCTTAGTTTTGAGAGGTCAGGAGTGGGTAAATACCTTCAACTTCAAAAATGCAGTTAAAGCAAACTCTTTTGATTGATAAACCAACATACAAAAAGGTAAAGTAGTGCCTGACTTGCTTAGGTCACGAAAAAGTATAATCCAGATTACTGGTACAGTGATTTAGACATGTTGTCTTGGTTGTATTTTTATCCGATATATGTTTTAAATAATAAATATATTTTCATAAAGTTATATCATTAATTACTTATTTATTAAAATTCAATTTTTGCTAACATGTGGTTAATGGGACTCCTTGAACATCAAGCAGTCTCTGCCTCTTCCTCTGTAATAGGATCTATCTTAGGGAATGGATAAAGTGTGTAACTGTAGGTTTTATTTTCTTTCTTCTGAGGATAGTCATAATAAAGAATGTTCTCCAACCTTGTAAAATGGGGAAAAAGTTCATTTTAATAAAATACTTTTTATACTTTTATTGAACCTGAAGTGTGCTTATCCTGAGATGTTATTGAACTTATGAGGGTAAAGTTAACAAAAGGATTGTTACTTTATGGTTCCTATATAATCCTCAGGGTATAGCTGAGGTCACATGATCACTGGGATATACATAGGATATAGAGGGATTTCTAAACTGCTTTCCTAAACTCTATGTTTCTGAGAAAGAACTAGTAAGGGGAGGGGAAGAGTGAGATTTCATTCAGAAGAAAAGCTAACACCCAGCCTAGTAAATCTGGTAAGTATCAATTTTCCCAGGCTATAAAATCTGTGCCATGAATCTTTTCTTCCTTCAGGATTGTGAGTTTAAATAAATACATAAGAAGAGTGATGTTACATTGTTATTTGTTCAATTAGATTTACATCTTTTTGGTTTAGGAAGAGCCCGAGACAATTTTATTTTATTTATTTTTTTTTTAAAGATTTTTTATTTATTATGTATACAGCATTTATGACTGCCCGCCAGAAGAGGGCACCAGATCTCCTTACAGATGGTTGTGAGCCACCATGTGGTTGCTGGGAATTGAACTCAGGACCTTTGGAAGAGCAGTCAGTGCTCTTAACCTCTGAGCCATCTCTCCAGCCCCGACAATTTTAAATTCAGGGTATTTACATATTAAGGTATAGACCCAAATTATACTAATTCAATGAAATAATTTCCAAACATAGACTCAGGTCATTTTGAAACATATTTATAAGTATTTATCTGTAACTTGAATTTTGATAATAATATCATAAATATGACCATTATTAATTGAACTAACCAGTGGTTAACAATAAAAATGTACTAAAGAAAATAAAGTGCAGTTAATGCACTTATGTTTAACTTTTAAAAACTTTTTACACCAGATAGAGAAGAGCCGAATGCTATAAAATATATTAGTCTAGGAGAAAAGATTGATTGGAAAACTGTTACATTCATGTTGTTTGAAATACCATCTTAAAACTGCTATTCAGAGGGCAGTCAAAAATGTGTAATCCTTTTTTATATAATTTTTGTTATTAAAAATTGTAGCAAGCTTTCTTTTTTTCCCTAACATAAATACTTTAATTAAGAAATTTTTTATTCATTTCACATACCAACGACAGATTTCCTTCTCTTCCCTTCTTGTCAGACTATCTTTCAACTGCCAGCCCACATAAAGATATAGAGACTTCTTATTGATTATGAAAGATCAGCCTATTACTTAGGATTGTTCCTAACTAGCTCTTATAACTTAAATTAATCCATTTTTGTTAATCTATGTTCTATCATGTGGTATTACCTCTCTTCCATCTTGCACCTCCAGTTTCCTTTCCCAGTCTCCTGGCTCTTCCATGTGCTTAGATTCCCCTCATCTTCCTTTCTCTCCCTGGAAATCTTGCCTATACTTCCTGCCTAACTATTTCCATTCAGCTTTTAATTACACCAATCACAGCTATAAAAAGGAAATGTGTTAATGCTAAGTAAAAAGGAAAGGTTCTAACTCAAACATAGTAAAACTATATACAATAAGAACACTATCAGGGTCGAATTACATTCCCAAAGTCCAGTCTATTTATTTGTATTTGGCAAATTCAGACAAAGTATTGTATTATCTATCCTATCTTAGTGAGTCCAAAGTTTGTACCTAATTCATTTTCAATCCTAACTGGCATTACCAACACAAACTATCTTTTTAGACTTCAAAACATTTTGTTAGTTAAATAATTTAATATTTTATGTCTCTCAACTTTATACACTTTATATCTTCTATGAAATTTTTGTTTCTGAATTTGGTAATAAGGAAAAATATAATGATAACTATTTAATCTTCAGCTTCATCATTGACCAAAGAAGGATTTAATATTACCCAAGTAAACAGTAAGGGTGGAGCAAACAGCTTCCAAAACTATATAAATTACAGAGAAAGATGGCTGCCTGGACAGTTACCCAAGGTTCCTTTGCAAAGTTGGGTCATTCATCTTGAGCCTATAGGCCTAGAATATCTGACAGTCTTTTCTGTGATGAAGTAATTTTGAAGAACTGTCCTACCTCATCTTAGCATAGATGAGTCACCTTTTATGCCCTGCTTATCTATTTTGAACAGCTTACTATTAGCAGTCAAGGCAAGGAAAGTTTCTTTGCCCAGTTGCTAACTTGCTACAAAGAAAGTGAACTCGTTATAGAGGTTCTTTGATGAGATTCATCCCTTTTTGAAGTAAATTGGTACTGCTGTGAGCAGACATGTCTCACTGTCATGAAAAGCCTTGTGTTATTAAAACATCTGAAAAGCCATATCCTGTAGGTCTCTCAAATATTTGAAGACCACCTATTTATTTAAAATATATCTCTGCATGACCTTGAAATCATACCTAACATGACTACAAATTTGATTATTATAGGTGATTTACTACTAACCTGCATTTCTTAATTATCATAAATGGTTTATAATAGTACCTGTCAAGGACTAGAAGCTTACATTACAATGAACTACCTAGGTGCAATATCTTAAACAAGAGTAGGACATATATTGAGTATAACAGAAATAATCTTAAATTTGTGTCAATATGCAAAAATATCTAAAGAATACAAACATATATAAAGTATGTTCTGACAAAATAACCTTAAATTTGTATCAATATACAAAAATCTTTACCATTGTAAAATATTTGAGACTATTTTTTTAAAAGTAGATTCAACAACGCATGCTTTATCCCATCATTTCTATACTTTATTCCCACTTTTTACCCTTAGAATGAGATTCCTGAATCTAGTCTTTGTTTAGTCTTTTTTTTGAAAATTAAAAATAACAACTTGCAACCAAACCCCTCCCAAGTAATCACAAATATCCAAAACCCACCAAATGACCAAAAATTGCACATTTCACCCTTGGGGATGTGGGTGTCATGTTCTCTAGACTGCTTCCTGTTGTCTGAAGGCAAGGGCATCTTTAGGTGACCATGAGAAAATTGGGATAATTAATGTTCATGTCCTGGGAGAGCTAGCTATATTATTTTTTGTTCAGTTTCTATGTGATGAGAAAGTGCAGGGCTTATCTGAAGTACAGACTGGAGTAGTGCATGAGGTTGGACCATCTCAGCTAGCAGCTTTGAAGTTTTTCTGGATGGATGTAGAATATTGAGGAAGCTGTAACAGAGACATTTTTGAGGCAGGATCATCTGGGTTACTTGTTTTTATTAGTGTCTGGTCCTTTTTTCTGAAAACACACAAACTTTTAAAGGTAACATATATATCTGCATTAACACAAGTTGAACTATGCAGTGTGCACAAGTGAGTAAATGAATTTTTTTTCTTTGTTTTATGTTTGAGCAGTTAAAAGTCATCTGTTAACTCTATAATTTATTTGGACTATATTAAAAAACCCTCTATCCATGCCATATGAATGGATGGTATGTAATAATAAGTCATGAGGACTCTGTAGCCAACAAGATTTATCATGTCTCATCCAGTCTCAGATATGTTCCCATAGTAGTGGGTTCAGCATATACATCAACTGTCCCGTACTCTTTCTTGGTTTCTTTCTTTATGTCTCTAGCCAAGATTTTCAGGAGTTCTCCTTCAATCAAATCTTTATATTCTAAAACTATATTAATGAATTGCTGGTATATATAAAAGAATTTCAAGATAATTCATACAACCTACTTAAATAATAAAGAGGGATTGAATGTGACAATTTTAACTCTACCATACCTCTGTGTCTGCCCTCTACCAGCCTTTCCTCTTATGGATTGGATGCACAGGAAAGAATACCTTCCACCTTAAATTGGAATCTACTTTTGTGTGTCTATGTATATCATTTGGTAT
Source organism: Peromyscus attwateri (assembly GCA_902168425.1). Classification (NCBI taxonomy): domain Eukaryota; kingdom Metazoa; phylum Chordata; class Mammalia; order Rodentia; family Cricetidae; genus Peromyscus; species Peromyscus attwateri. Next base: position 14,093 of record CABHPP010149319.1, read on the forward strand.
TTTAAGAGGAATTAAAAGGAACTTGTCTAAGGGAAAAAAAAAGAGAAGGTGCAATTAAGTTACTCATTTGAGAACTAAGGAGTTGGTTATTTATAAATGTGAATTACACCCTAGGAGTAATGAATTCACAAAAGTGTGTATTCATAGTTAGCTACACAAGAAAATAAATAAATAAAACAGAACAGACTGAATATATAAATAAAAAATATGTTATTAAAATATATATGCAATAAAATACAATAGAACTCAGCTATAAAAAGAAATGCATCTTTCCTTTTGAATTTGGTCTTGGAAATGAAATAGGAAAAGTCATATATCAGATAAATGAGGCCACATTCAGGTAATTACATGATTCTGAATTAATAATGAAATAAACATTATTTTTATTGGAATAAGCCAGTAAAATATTATTTTTATCTCAATATATGACATAAAGTTGTCTATGTGCAACAGGACTGTATGAAAAGCTTTCCATATTGATTAGCATTAAAGCAATCAGCATCTGTTCAACAGTCCCAGGAAAGGTTCAGTGACAACTCAGCATCACTGACTTCTCAGGATGGCCCCCATGGTGTGCTGACACCTTTTTCTCCAGGTGGTATTGCTTGTGGCTCATTTCTCAATGACCTTTAAGGTTATTTTGTTACAACTTGTGTTAATACAGCATTTTGCAGGCAATGCAGAATACATTTTCATTTTCTGTTTTGAGAACTGAATCGGGTTATACTTAGAGAACATTTTTCCTTCAGTCTTGTAGACACACCTGTAAACAATATTTGATTGTTTTGCACCTTCTCAAAAATCTGAAATCTCTATCTTCAAAGTAAATTAAAAAAAAAATTCAGAGCTGATAGTACACCACAAGTGTAAACCTGTACAGCGTGAAAATTTTATTCAGTCACATCAGTATGGAGCTATTTTATGAGCTGACACTCATGCTATGTATGTGAGGTGTATGCGAAACATAAATGAATTCTGTGTTTAGACCTCAGCTCTCTCACCTGTGTCTCCTTATACATATTCAAATAGCCCTAATTCCAAAATAGACCAAGTGAAGCTATTCTTATCTCATGTATTTATAATAATGAATTCTTTTTTTTTTTTTTTTTTTTTTTTTTGGTTTTTCGAGACAGGGTTTCTCTGTGTAGCTTTGTGCCTTTCCTGGAGCTCACTTGGTAGCCCAGGCTGGCCTCGAACTCACAGAGATCCGCCTGCCTCTGACTCCCGAGTGCTGGGATTAAAGGCGTGTGCCACCAACGCCCGGCGAATTCTTAGTCTGTATAAAAAAATAAAAAAAAAAAAAAAAAAAAACCTATAAAATTCTAAGTTCCTCCCTGAGCAAAAATTATGCTTCTCCACTCTGAAGGTTTTGGGTTCATGTAGTTTTAGGCAGTTATATACGAATACAATGTGACATTTCTGAGCTACAGCTGTCAAATTCAAAAGTTATTGACATTAAAACAAAAAAAAAATTATTCCTCTCGAAAATGGAAGGAGTAGGGTGCACAGGCAGCCTCCTCTGGGCACAGGAAATACAACAGGAAAAGTGAACATATGTTATGTCAATCAGACACAATTACACTTAACTTTGTAAATGACTAAGGATGAGAAAGTATTGCAAATTGTAAACATTGTCAGATGCTCTCTTTCTTTGATGCTGGTAAAACTTAATATACACATTTAGTGGGAGAATAATGGAAAGATATTTAGTATTTAGCTCTGAGACACATGGATATGAGATCATTAGATACTTTTGCTAATTCAAAGAAACAATGGGTGATTAAATATGTTTTCAATTTAATGATCTTGTTTGTATTACATTTTCTCATCCTTTCAATTGATTCAAATGTTTAAATACATATTTATATTTGCATATATATATATATATACACAAAAAAAAACCCTGTTAAATAGGTTATGGAAAAGTATCATGTTTTCTAATTCCTTATAATACAACTTAATTGATAAGTTTACTCTATGTAAAAGGACTGGAATATTCCATATTCTATATTCAATGTACTTTGTTGTTCACATGCTGAAAAACCTTTTCATTATTTGCTAATTATTCACTTTTAAAAAGTTACAATCAGTATTCTTTATATTTTTCTTATTTTCTGTGTATGCATTATGACAGAAGAAGGTATAAAATTGCTAATTAGAAAGAAATGTCTTAAATACTAAATATTTTTTACATTATTTTCCCACTAATTATGTATATGAAATATTACCAGCATCAAAGAAAGAGGGCACCTGAAAATGTTTACAAGTTCGTAATACTTTCTCACCCTTAGTCATTTAAAAAGTTAAGTGTAATTGTGTCTGATTGATTTTTAAAAAAATAACTTTTTTATGTATCTGTCTCTGTGTGAGAATGTACAAATGCATTTGCACACTCATGAAGTCCAGATGAGAGCATCAGATCCACTGGACCTAGAGTTAGAGGCAGCCATATTCTGTCCAATGAGGATGCTGGGAATTGAACTTTGATCCTCTGGAATACCAGCAAGTGCTTTTAACCACTGAGCCACCACATCTCTATGCCATGTCTGATAAAGTTTGCATAGTTATTTTGAGAATTCCACAGTGTTTTTCTTACCATTGTGTTTCAGTTTTCTTATGTGTATTTCTCTAATGTGGGTATTGTTCATTCTCTATTTTTTATTTTTACATCTTATTTTAAGGAAATCAGTGATAATGATCATTGACATTCATGGTACATTATGATCAGAAATCATTAGAAAAATCATTTGTGTGGCTTGTAGCCTTCCTACTCTTGTTCTTGAGGTGTCCTTGCATCTGTGTTTACAGAAATTGATTTTGTTTTAATGTTCATGTGTTATAATAAACATAAATGTGGTTGTATAGATTTTGATTTGTATAGGTATTATTGAGTACCGCACTTAGAAAGATCAATGAATATTACTCTAATTTTCTCAGTTTTTATTTCTCTATGGAGTATTACTCTCAGTTTCACAACTACTATATTATATCCTTGTAGGCCAGTTTTCTCTGCTATTGTTTTATATGATAGATAGCACAAGAGTGGTAAATTTCTCTAGAGAAAACAAATAATTGAAGTGCTCATGTTGCAAATGATATAAAGACTTTTTAAAAATTACATTACAGGATCTCTCTCTCTCTCTCTCTCTCTCTCTCTCTCTCTCTCTCTCTCTCCCTTTCTCTCTGCTTCACGCTCATTCCCTCACTCTATTCAAGGAAATATTTTATTTTATCATTTTTTCCAGACTAAATTGTATCTACTTCTCTTGGGAAAGTAAATTCTCAATGTTAACTTTATGATTTTTGTATCTAATCTGATGAGAAAGCCAATTAAAATACTCCAATCCCTTGAAACGTGTTGCTTATCATGGACTTTAACTTCAATAAATATTTTTAGATCCAACCAGGAAAACATGTTTTTGTTTTTTCTGAAAACCTAATGAAATTGTATTAGAATATCATTCCTCATGGATGATTAATATTTCTATATGTTTATACATGATGAAAATAATTCTGACTCTTTTGGGAAAAATCAGTTGCTCAAGATCTACTTGACTTCCACATACACAGTCATAGCTGCATATAGTTTCCACATCCAGAGTACAAAACATACGGCCTTATACATAAAGACCAAGTTCTTCAGCACTTTGGCTTCTAGGAGTTGAATGTCAGCATATCTTATTTATACAACGTGTTAAAGCTTTTAGTAAACTCTGTCTTTTTATGCTGTTTCAAACCAAATAGAAGTAGGGTGTTTCTGATTCTTTTGCCTGCTGATGGGACCTTTTCTTCCTACTGTGGTGCTTTGTTCTGCCTTGATGTAAGTGCCTGGGTCTAGTCTTATTGCATCTTGGTACATTTATTTACTCACAGCAGTAGTTCTTTGGTATAATGCATCTAAATAAGTGGTCTGTAACTCTAAGTATTATTATTTCTATACTTATTTTAATATATATATATATAAGCCTATTTTGTTCTTAATTTTCTGATTATTAGTATTGTTTTTAATTTATTTATTATCCAAATGACTAAGAAACCCAGCACAACACTGAAAGCAGTAGATTGGAAGAGTCGATTTCAGAGTCCTGTTTTGATGTGCACAGAAAAATACTAGGCACAAAGTTATAAAATATAATCATTATATATAATGGTCTTATATTTGAATATATCTTTTTAACTCAATTTGTTTCAAATCCTGTCACTATATTTAGACTTTGAAATTTTGAATATGTGATTTTGAATTAAGGAATCCCATGATTTCTTTCATTAAATTTCAAAGAAATTAAAGCTAATAAATTCTGATCTGTATGGGAAGAAAGTAAAGCCTTGAGTAGTATATATAGAATGTACATCATTAAAGCAATTATAGACATAGTGGAGCATTCATCAGGTTAATAATAGAGCAATAATACAATGCAACTCTTCACAACTTCATGTAGATACAAAGGAAAGGAAATGAGCGTGCTAAAGGGACTGGCAGTCTCATCTTTATTGTAGCATTATTCACAAAATCCAATAATTGAAAATAACTAAACACCTATTAACCAATAAATCAAATGAGTTTCATAGGACAACAATATTATTTTCTTTAAAACAATCAATTCATTATGATAGCAATAATTTAGAATTATCGTTAGGTGGGGTGTACTATATTAGTCATAGAAATACAAGACTCAGATGATGTCACTCACTCGTGTGGAATTACAAATGCTTGATCTAGAAGGTAATCATAGAATAGATGCTGTGTGCTGTTCTGAGAACCTGAGAAGTGAGTAGGAAACAGAAGGGATGGAAAAGCTTCATTCATGAGTTGGTGTTATTTATTATCAGGTAGAAATGAGAAGTCTAGAATTCTATTGTACTTTTAAGTATGTATATAAATTAATAATATGCTATACTTTAAAAAAATTAGAAAAATAATATATTCACAATAAAATATTATAAATTATATGTTTTAAAATAATGTAAGCATGATATTATATACCTACGCATCAAAATAAAACATGCCATACTATTGTGTAGTTTTTATTAATTTAATTAAATAAGAAATAAAAATTGTAGGTAATTTTTCTACCTTATACATGTGCAAAAATAATTATCCTTATTATAGAAATAATTATCATTGTCACAATTACATAGAATTTTTAATATGCAGTAAAACTTGTTATACAGACCTGTAGCAACTGGTAACTTATTTATATTCTCTCTACGTTTACTTAATCAGACTTATAGCATTATCCACCTCCTTATCTGCTTCCCTTCAGGTCTTACTATCAGAGTCAATCTATAGTACCATAATAAACATTCTTCCAAAGGCACATTCTGCTTGGGGTCTCATAAGAGTCTTTAGCATGTTCACCAACCTTTGTAAGTTATCATTATCCAACCCCAACTTTTTATTTCCACAGTGATTAGCAGTAGTTTTTCACTTCTCTTCACTTTTTTTTTCAGTCTCCTAGGCATGACCTCTACTGGAAACTGTGAATCTGACTCTAAGAATGTCAATTCTACCAAATCTTTACTTCATATTTTTGCTGTTTTGGGGGACAGAAAACTACATAGATATGGTCAAATGATATTTGTTTATGTTGTAGCTCATAAACCCTGCAGCATTTACTGAGTTTGGATTATATCCTTGCTGCCTTTTGGTGGGTTTTTTTTATGTGTAATACTTTCTTTGGTGTTTATTTATCAATTTTTCATTTCTTAGAAAATAAGTACACTACATGAAATATTTCCCTTCATAGAACTAGTATCTAGGGAGGAAAACTTTGGCACTATAATAATCTAACTGGAAAAGGTTCAGAAATACTGAATTTTGAACCTGTAATAACTTCTAGTTCAATTTCTGTGGCTGATATAATTTATTGGTAGAAACAATCAACACTACCTTTGAGAAATTGAAAAGTGGCATTTTAAGATTTAAAATGAATGTTTCAAGTGTGCATATTTATTTATTGCTTTAGGACATTTTCTTTGTGTACATTTGTTTAAAAAATACTAATTGTCATTTTGTCAATTTCATGAACGTTGATGAGTGTCTTCCTGTCACCCACACTCCTCCTGCCCCTGCCTCTGGTCCTCTCTCTAATAGTTCTTTTCTGAATTCTAAAAATAGTTTATCTTTTAAATTAAATACATATGGGGGTAGTGAATGGGGAATGGTTGTGTGGGGGTACCTGTGTGTGTGGATGTAGGGTATTTCTGAACATGTTCATGATCAGAAGTTCCGAGAGAATTCAGAGATGTAGGATCCTCCAGGAATTCGAGTAGCAGGCATCTGTGAGCCATCGCAATGGTTCTGGGAATTGAATTTAGGCTTTCTACAGGAACAATATGTTCCCTTTACCACTGAACCTGCTCTCCAGCCTCTGTACCTTTCTAATTTGATGTGTTATTTACTAAGGTTCCACATGTAAAAGAAATATGTGATGCTTGTGATTCTGAGCCTGGCCTGTGTTACTGAATATTTCATGCCCTTTATATTATACCAATGAATTCAGTATATATATATATACACACACACACACACACACACACACACACACACACACTACTGAATTGAAATAAAAAATTGGGAAAATAGAGTTTAATGTACCCATTACCAAATTTAAGAATACTTTCATTTTGCTCTTAAAATTACCTATGAAAGTAAGTTTCCAATTTCCAATGCATGTATAAGTTTGTAATTTGTAATTTGTCTGATACCATAATTTTCTTTTTAATCTCATCATTCAGGGGATTTTTAGATTCAAATTCTTCATCTGGAGAAGAATTATAGTCTAGGTACTGTCAGTAGAATTTCCCTATGTCCCAGAAGATGCTCCCACATAACTAAAAGGTGGCTTAATATTAATTAAAAATGCTCAGCCAATAGCTCAGGCTGGTTACTAGGTAACCCTTACATTTTAAATTAATTCATATTTCTTATCTACCCTCTACCACATGACTGTACCTTCTTTCAGCATGGCACATTCGTCTTGCTTCTTGCTGCATCTCTCTTGACTCCTGTGACTCTGCCCTTCTTCTTCCTGATGCCATTCTAGTCTGAATTTTCCACCCAGTCTCTTCTTTCCCAGCTATATGGCCGTCAGTTCTTTATTAACCATCGAGAGTTATACATATTTACAGTGTGCAAAAATTGTTCCACACTATTTTTCTCTTTTTGTCTAATTAAAAAAGGTTTTAACTTTAACATAGTAAAATTATATACAAAAAAACAGTTATCAAGTATGAATACAATTACAATATCTAGTCCATTTTTAATCGGCAAAATTAGAGAAATTACTCTATTGTTTATCTTATCTTTGCGAGTCTAAAGTTTTATACCTAATTTATCTTTCATCATAACTAAGGAAAACTTTAACTATGACTCTCTAGTCTTCAACTCCATCAAAGACTCCAGAAGGATGAAGATACCTAATGACAGGGACAACTGACTTCCTGGATAGTCATCCAAAATCCCTCTGTAATGTTGGGGCATCCATCTTTTCCCACAGTCCTAGTATACCTGACATATTTTTTTATTTCTCTTTATTAAGAAATTTTCTACTCACTCCACATGCTATCCATAGACCCCCCTCCTCCCTCCTCCCACCTCCCAGACCTCTTTCACAAGCCACCCCACAACCCCACATCCCCCAAATCGAGGTCTCCCATGGGGAGTCAGCAGAGCCCAGCACACTGAGCCTAGGCAGGTCCAAGCCCCTTCCCACTGCACCAAGTCTGTGCAAGGTGTCACACCACAGGCACTGGATTCACAGAAGCCTGCCCATAGACCAGGGACAGATCCTGATCCCCCTGCCTTGGTGCCCCCCAAACAGTTTGAGCCAAACAACTGTCTTCCATATCCAGAGGGCCTAGTCCAGTCCCATGGGGGCTCCACAGCCACCAGTCCACAGTTCATGGGCTTCCACTAGTGTGGCCGGTCATCTCTGCACATCCTCCCATTATGATCTCAACGTCCCTCGCCTTCAGCATCTCTCTTCTCTCTCATCAATTGGATTCCTGGAGCTCAGCTTGGTGCCTGGCCATGGATCTCTGTATCTGCCTCCATCTGTCACTGGACAAAGGCTCTATGATGACAGCTAGGTTATTTGCTAGACTGGTCACTAGATTAGACGGGTCCAGGCACCCTCTGGACCACTGCCAGCAGACCAAGGTGGGATCAACCTTTTTGATTCCTGAGAGCCTCCCCAGCACCCTGCCTCTTCCTATTCCCATGATGTCCTCATCTATCATGGTATCTTCCTCCCTGTCCTCCCACTCTGTCCCTGTTCCAGCTTGACCCTCCCATTTCCCTATGTTCTCTTCCCCCACTCCTCACCCTCTGCCCCCCCCATTCCACTCATGTAGATCTCATCCACTTCTCCTTCACAGGATCATCCATGTGTCCCTCCTGGGGTCTTTTCCTGTTAGCTAGCCTCTCTGGAGTTGTGGGTTGAAGTCTGGCCATCCCTTCCTTCCCATTTAGTATCCACTTATGAGTGAGTACATACTATGTTTGTCCTTCTGAGTCTGGGTTACCTCACTCAAGATGATATTTTCTAGATCCATCTATTTGCCTGCACATTTCATGATATCATTGTTTTTACTGTTGAGTAGTACTCCATTGTGTATATGTGCCATATTTTCTTTATCCATTCTTCAGTTGAGGGGCATCTAGTTTGTTTCCAGGTTCTTGCTATTACAAATAATGCTGATATGAACATAGTTGAGCATGTATCCTAGTGGTAAGATTGAGGATTCCTTTGGTATGAGGAAGACTTATTCCCAATTTTCTGAGAAACCGCCATACTGATTTCCAGAGTAGCTCTACAAGTTTGCATTCCCACCAACAGTGGATGAGTGTTCCCCTTTCTCCACATCCTCCCCAACATAAGCTATCTTCAGTGTTTTTGATCTTAGCCATTCCCTGACATACATTTTTGAGAAGCAGAGAATTTTGAAGGACTGTCCTACCTTATCTTGACAAAATTTGGTTGTCATTTTCTTTTGTATCCTGCTTAGCCAGTTTGGACATTATACCCTCAACAATTGACAAAAGGGAGTTTTTTTTTTTTTTTTTTTTGCCCAAATGGCTAGCTTTTACCATAAAGAAATCAATCTACGTATGAAATTTTTTTGATGCCCATCATCTTTTCTGAAGTAAATTGGTGCTGCCAGGAGCAGATATGTCTCATTGTCAAGAAAACCCTCATTTTATTAAAGCATTTTAAATGCCATATTCTGTAGGTCTTTGAAGTGTTTGAAGACCATCTATCTATCTAAACACATCTGTTTAACCTTGAGAACATACCTAATCTGACTATAACTTTATAAATGACTAACTACTAACATGCATTTTTAAATTATATATTATATTTTTAAATGGGTTCATAAGCATACCCCAAATAAGAGTATAAACATACATACAGTTTAACAAAATTAACTTGAAATTTGTATCAATAAACCAAAATCCATATCAATGTAAAATATTTTGAGATTGATAGTTGTCTTTTGAATTAAAGTAGATTCAACAATCTACCTTTTTCCTGTCATTCCTATATCATATCCTCCTTTTTTCTTTAGAAAGAGATCCTTGAATTTAACTCTTGTTTAACCTTTCTTTTTTACTAAGACCAATGACAATTTTTAGCCAACTCCCCTTATGTGATAATAAACATCCATAACCCATCTTTTTGGAAAGTGAATGTCATTCTCTAGACTATTTACTGTTGTTTAGGGGCTTTGGGCATCTTTGAGGGACCCTGAGAAAATTCAGGATATGGTTAAGTCTTGGCTGGAGTCCTTTGTAAGGCTGGACCATCTCAATCAGCTGCCTTGAAGCTATTCTGGATGCAGAACCCCTACAAAACTGCAACAGAGGCATTTTGAGATGCTGGATCACCTCAACCATTTGTTTTCCTTGGTGTCTGGTTTGCTTGCTCTGAAAATATATAAACTTTAAATGATAGCATACATATCTGTATTAATGCAAGTATAGACTGTATGTTGCACACAAGGTAACCAAAGATGATTTTGTTTTTATGTTTGAGAAGTTAAAATATATGTTACATGTTTTGCATATTTTTAAATTTATTTCTTTATGTCTGTAGTCAGTGTTTTCAGCAGGTCTTCCTTGATAAAACTTGGTGCAGCCAGAATGAGAGACACAGATTAGGAAGCCATGTTTGGCTCCATTTTTGTGTGTTTAGAACCTTTTTGAAGCTTTCTTGGGTCTTATGTGGATGTAGGGTACTCCACACTGGGTGCAATTTGTAGGCAGAGTTGCTCTAGGTTCCAGTAATTGTTCACAAATACCTAAAAAAAGGCTTAATATTAATTATAAATGCTTAGCCAATGGCTCAGGTTGGTTACTAGCTAACTCTTACATTTTAAATTAACCTATGTGTCTTCTCTGCACTCTGCCACATGGTTGGGCATTCTTTCAACATGACATGTTCATCTTGCTTTTCTCTGTGTGTCTCTCAACCCCTCTGACTGCATCCTTCTTCCTTGTGTCCTCCTACTCTGGATCTCCCACCCAGTCTCTTCCTGTCCCAACATAGGCCAGTGATTTCCTTATTAACCAATGAGAGTCATACATATTTACAGTGTATAAGATTGTTCTACAACAAGGAAGTATAAGTTGAATTAAGAAATTACTTATTATTATTCATTAAGATGTATGGTCATTTATTCTTCTAAAGGGGAAATTTCAGTAAAATATAGAAGTATTCCCATTGTAATTGACAGAGGTATTTTGGCAACATTTATGTTAAAGTCTGTTCAAACAATCCTGCCAGCATCTCAATCAGTGTGATAGACTTATTACAACAAGTTTCTCATTCTCATCAAGTCTAATTTGCTTATAATAAGACTTTGGATAAAGTCTGAAGTGACTTTCACAGAAATGATAATTTCTAAAGGGAAGGTGGTCATTGTGCTAGTAGGTAATCTTTCTTGTATATATTTCTGTATTATCTATGAAGAGAAAACCTGGAATTTCCTTTGTCTGGGGCTATCTATCCATTTGCAGTGAATAATCCTGTATTTATACAAAGGGACCAAATAATTGAAACACTGCAAATCTTTCAAGGAATGATTCATGGTCTCCACGGTGAGCTATTTATTACAATGTGGTGGCTACTTATCTGTACTTCTTTTCTCTATTTGGTGAATTTTAGCCATTAAAGAATGTATATGGCTTAACTCACATTGTAGAAGGAAATACAATAATTTGGTCAATTTTGTTAATGTTTCCAATTACCTTCTGCCTTTGTTATAAATTGCTTCTATATCTCTATCTGTTGATATGTCATTTTAAGTTTATTTCTATATAAGGAGTTTAATTTCCATTCCCATTATCATCACACTTAGCCTTGAAACTTGATTTCACCAATGAAATGTGAGCAGTAGTGGTTGTGGGTAATTTCAGAACTAAAGCTTTCATAGACTTCTCATCATTCTGCACTCATGCCCAAGGCTAAGAAAATCAGAGTATATAATGGGAACAATATGAGTTAACACAAAACTTGCATGCAGAGTATACAATAGTCACTTTATTTTGTTGCAATGGTGGTGTTCTGTTCCCTGCAAGAGACTCTGAAGCAAAATGTATGATACACTTACTCCTCCACCTGAGGCACCCACCTGTTAAATAGCCTCAATTGATCAGAAGCACTGACTCCACACCATATGGTGCTGCTGATGAATGTCTAGAGTCTAGACATTACTCTACTGTCTAGACTCTAGATAGAAAAATACATTCTTCTGGCAATGGTATCTGAACTACTTATGTGTATTTTCCAAAGGAAAAGATATCTGTAGCTTGATTCTGGCAACTAAAGTAACAGGGCAAGCTGCTCTGTGAATTCATTACTGGAGCAGCGTCTCTGCCATTCTTCTGGGTGGTTTGACTGTAGTTCTAGCTTCTGTGTCAATTTTGTTCTTCCAGCTGTAGCATCCCTGTTAACTAATCAATGTTGTGTTTAAATCACCACGTCACTTCTGTTTCCTTCAAAGCAACACCAGGTCATTTGTTAATTGTCAATAACAGGCTTGCCAACAATTGTTCAGATAAATAGGAGCTTTCCATCACTGTTTTTCTGACTATGTTAAAACTGATTTCATATATATATATATGTATGTGTGTGTGTATAGGTGTGTGTATGTATACACACACACACACACACATATATATATATACATGTATATACACACACATATATATATAATTCATTTAAATTTATGTTATATGTATGTTTGTATAATTCTGGTGGCCTTAATTTTTGGATGAAAGTGTCTTACTTGCAGTAGAAAATAAATATATATTTCATTCAGTGAGTACCTAAAAGGAAAGCATAAAGCAAAAAATTAATATGTTAAGTGGTCATATTCATTGAGTAGCATGATAATATGACATATTAGGACTATGTGGGAGAGGAAGTTCTGTAACTGTCTTCTAAGTCCTGTAAAAAAACTTAAATGCATTCTTTTTCCAAAATACTTTCCTTGGAGACCAGACTGAAGCAGTTTATTATTGTACTACAAACATGTTTATAAGTTACAGTAGTTGATTTGAGTTTGTGAGTTGTACAATCATAACATTAATTATGGGTTTATAAGCATAACTGTGAGAATAAGTTATGGTTATTTTTTATTATTACTAGAATTGTTTTTTTTAGTTCTGTCTTACATTGTGGATAAAACCTATGGATTTTAGAATAATTTTCTATATAACTTTTGGTAGTTATGATAACTATACAAAATAGCTTTATTATATTTTCATGCATCTGTAGTTAACATTAACAGAATGATGCTAAATGAGTCCTGCCGCCCAAACAACTGGAGGCTGTAGTATACTAACCTGACTTGGTAAAAACTGTGAGAAAGACGATTGTCACCCTAATTGAAGTTTAGAGTCGCTAAGAAAGTCCCTGATAATGTTTATTCACCAAGATTGACCTCCAATTAGACTCCTTCCCAATAACAAAAGTAGACAACCCTGACTGAAAGAAGGAGGTCTTTAGGCTCATATCCGTATCAAAGAAAACGTCTTCAAGGATAAGCTAAAGGGGAAGGGGAACTCACAACCACCATTTAGTCTTGTTCTACCATTAAGTTGCCTGTACGCTTATCAATAAAACCATAATTATGCCAGATGAGCAAAATGAACCTGGGTAACAAGTATTCATCCAAAAGGAGCAACACTGTTGTGTCTGAGAAATAATTCTGCCAATATATTTGCTGTGTAAATCTCCCATCGGCCCAAGTAGCCAGGCTTGCATTCTCCCATCTCTATTGAAATTGTTCAAAGTGTAACCTGGGGCTGAAACCTAAAAACAGATTAAAGGATGACTTATGTATGTGAAATTCACAACCTAAGGTATACATAAGTTAGTAAACTTGTCTTTTGAAGCTGGTTCTTTGGGCATTAGCCATTGCAAACTACACACTTTTTCACAAAGGGATTTCCCTCTATTAATCTCTAAGTGTGCAGAATGATTTCTCACTGGGATGTGATATTATTCTATAACAATTTAAAAAAAGGAGACATCTTTAATGTTCCCCATAAGGTCATAGTGTTATGTATAGCAATGTGGAAGTTATTATCCATAGATTCAGGAGCCATTCCTGAGGAAAAAAATGAAAAATATATGTTAAGTGAAAAATTACATGTACTGTGGCACTTTGTGATTGCAGATATACAGCTGTTATGTCAAACATGAATTAAAACAAAATATATTGAGGAAAACACAAAACAAATAATACATGTTGAAAATATTTTCTTCCTCCAATCACTTTGTGCATTTTGACATATATCAAATCTTTGTGTAGTGAATATGTATTACTTCCAGATTAAAATAAAAAAAAAAAAACAGTATGACACAAAATACATTTGTGATAGGACATTACAGGGCTATAGTGAAAAAATCAAAGCCTTAACACGTTTAAAATTCAGAATTTGAAGTAAAAAAAAAATCACCCGTAATTATGTAATTATACACAATTATCTTCTCCTGACCTCAATTGTCTAGATTTAAAAGCTTCGGCCCACTGTTTAAAACAAGCAACCCTTTAATGGGTCATGAACTGTGGGATGACTCATCCCTAAGGGGCTTGAGGGCAGGATGGCTCAAACAAGTAAAAAAGATACTTTCTGAGAGCCAGCCTGGGTCTGCCTGATGGTCTTAACAACAGCAGCTGAAACATGATCTGGAGATGACCTAGACCAATGAGATGCAGCCATGTCACACCAGCTGATGCATATTCATCAGACCCTCCCCCAGGGTGGGGTGGAGGGCATATAAGGCTTGCCTCTTCCTGAATAAACTGAACTTGTTGTTTCAACATTCTCCAGGAGACTCTGTGGTTTGACTAGGCACCTACTTGGCCCCCACCCCCAAAGGGAACAACAGCAAGGACCCTGCTACAATGAATTACAATGGTGTGTTGTAGCACGAATCTTAAAGTTCTTATTAATAAAAAAGCAAACCTGTAGTCAGGTATTGGGGTGAATACTGGAAGATCAGAGAAGCAGAACAAGCCACAGCCACCTCACCTCGGCAGTTCCTCAGCTGATCCTTTTTCCTCAGACTGGAAGCCTCTGTGTCCTCATCCAGAATGAATCTCAGCTCAAGTGTTGCTCAAAAGCCTAAAAGCTTAACCAGGCTCCAGTTCCTGGTTTTCATGCCTTATATACCTTTCTTCTTTCTGCCATCACTTCCTGGTATTAAAGGCTCACTTCCTGGGATTAAAGGCATGAGTGATCATGCCTGGCTGTTTCCAATGTGGCTTTAAACTCACAGAGATTCGGATGGATCTCTGCCTCCCAAGTGGTAGGATTAAAGGCGTGTGTGCCACCATTTTCTGGCCTCTATATCTAGTGGCTGTTCTGTTCTCTGACCCCAGATAAGTTTATTAGGGTGCACAATATTTTGGGGAACATAATATCACCACAGTGTCTACTGTATTTCATTATAATATTGATTTTTGAGGAACCTTAATAAAGTTCATATACTACGAACAGCCACTAGTTGCTTTATACATACAATCTATCTGCTATATTATTGTCTCCTTAATGTGTTGTAATAGCCAAGTGATTATTATATATAAGGTTACTCCGCATAAAATTTTGTATATCACTAATGCTTAACATGAACTAATAATGGTTTTAAAAGAATAATTGACTAAAGGAAAGTTTAACTGATTTTCAACCATAGACTTTTTATTAAAACAGGGTGATATGAAATTTTTACTTAAAACTTGCTTTATAGTATAGTTACACACCTAACTTTACTTTATGTTGACTGTGAGCATCAAGTATAGGATCTTTTGTAGGTAATTTTTTATTTGACTTAATAAATTTTGGATTCAATGAAAATAAATTTTAGTGGTACCCAGAGAATCACCTTTCGGTTTTCAGTATATAAATCCCTTCTTAAAGTAACCAAGATAGGAGTTGAAATGATGCAATTTATAGGTCAGCGACACCATCACAATTGAAAGAAATGTATTTTTAGTTCAATGAAAGTACTTTTCCTTATCCACTAATTTGTTAATGTGTATGGCACACTTGCATAAAGAATATAATGATTTTCTGGCTCTTCTGTGGAACATCAGATAATCAAAACCATATGAATACTACATGTGCTGTGTTTTACGTGATTACAATACGTATCACAAATTTTTAACTTATAAATTATGGTAAGCTAAAGACTAATACTAGTGAGAATAGAGCAAGTGTCATAATGTGCTCTAAACAAATTTCCAAAATTATTACACTGGATTAGGGAATTTGAGTAAATAATTTTTGCATGCTTATAAAACCAGCAATGCTGTGACAGTGGGTCTGGTATGCTCAGTGGTTACTCTATTAGGATCTTTTCTCTGGTGCTGAGATAATACATAGTAAGCAAGACTATGTAGGGAAGGAAGAGTTTGTTTATGCATAAGGTTTCAGAAGGACAGTCCATGATGTGAGACAGGACAGCTGGTAACCAGAGCAGGAAGCTGGGAGAAAACACACTTCACTACAGACAGGAAGAAGAGAGAGTGAACTGAAAGTGGTGTGAGGTTATCAACTCTCAATGTCTTCCTCAGTGACGTGTTTTCTCCAAAGCACATATGGGTCACATTTCTCATTCTAAGAAACATTGCTACTGTGCCTAATGGAAAGGTAACCTAATTCACTGATACGATGAATAAATAGGTTATTCATATCTAAGGTAGAAAAGAGTCAGGTGGCCTGAAAAGTCACAAAATGGCTAAGAAGGCCAAGAAATTTAAAATTTTAAAACATTTTTTTCTATAACTTTTTACTGAAAATTTTATGCAGGTAAATGAAACACTGGACAGCAAATCTATTGCTGATAATGGACCACAATACTTAATTCAACCGTTATGTAGAACCAGTGACAGAAATATGGAAGTGATGTGATACATACATACATATATATATATATATATATATATATATATATGGATAAAATTAGTCATTTAATGTTGGTATATTACTAAATTTTAAGTCATACTATGAAACAACACCAAGAGGTCAAAAACTCTGAGGTGAGTGTGAACATTTTAATTTCAAACAAATAAAAATCCATAGGTAGATGTATTAATTAGGTAGTGAAATGAAGTTGGGAAATAGCATTGTTTAACCAGAGAAATTATTTTAACCTTTTTCTGTGTTTGACATGTCATCAATTAATTTCCCCAAGCAGTGTTTGAGAGAGATCATATGAAATTATCTATTTACTGTAATTACTTCTTATCTAGTATGTGCCTTTGTGGCTTTCAAAGGTGTAAGGGTTAATGTTTTGCCAGGTGATGGTGTGAGTTTTTCCAGCTTTTGGCTATAGTTTCTGAATTGTGATTAAATGTGAGAATGTACCTGAGATATATTCTTGAAACTTGTGATATTGAGAACCCTTGATGCTTCCACACCTATTATATGAAATAGTACAAACAATTTCTACAGCAGTTCACTGACTAAAATACAACTTTATGATGGATCTTGGTGCTAGTGGAATATTGTTGTGTAGCACTTACAGAGAAGTAGTATTGTGGATGCTACGGCAGGGGACAGGT
>CABHPP010149319.1:31268-92339 GCA_902168425.1 Peromyscus attwateri
TGGAAGAAAGAAAGAAAGAAAGAAAGAAAGAAAGAAAGAAAGAAAGAAAGAAAGAAAGAAAGAAAGAAAGAAAGAAACATTGACCAGGAATATTTGTATGTTTGTTAAACTAGAATAAATAAAACAGTGAATGTTTGCCAGCTAGTGAGAAATAAAAACAGGACTCACCTTCAGAAATAATTTATTGAAGTCTAATCTTTTATATTTTGTCGTAAAATTCTGCTTGTATGAGTGTAGTCTTGCATTCCGAAGAAAAGATCCAAATTGGTTTCTCCATTTGCAATGAACTTGTGAGCAATCAAAGAAGCCCTTCCTGGTTTTCTGTTGGTACAGATTTGCTGGGTGATTCATACTGAATGTTCAGTTATTATAAGCTGAAATGAAGCCAACAGATCTATGAGAAACACATTACCTTATTTCAAAACACAGGCATAATATGCTTTTGGAAGTAACTTCCAGAAAACATATTACAATTGCTTAATTCCCCAGGAGCAAGTGATGGAGACTGATTGGTTCTTTGAAGAAGTGTGTAGTATAATGAGCCAAAATACAGGGATTGGAAATCCTTGCAGCATAGTGCATTTACAATTGCTAGACTTCTGTGTTGGCCTATTGCTTCAAATCAGCAGGTTGTCTTGCAAGAAATTGCTATTTAATAGAGAATATTAAACATAAGCACTAATGTTGTAATGTTGGCTTTTCACAGAAGGCAATGAAGTACCATGTGCATGAAAATATAAATAAAATATTGTTCCACTTTATAAGGTAACAATCTAGAATTTTTTTTAATAATGATCACATTACAAACTACTTACTTGATATCTTAAAAATAAAATGTAAGTTCAACAGTCATCCTGAGCAAAATCATTATTATTTTATTGAAAGCCTTCAGTTTACATACCACTAAAAATCAGACTTATTAAAGCAATACATGCTCTCACACTCTTAAGTAGCTTTTAACATAGCATTTTGAAAGATTGATTGTTTCAGTAAATTCAAAGACACAAATGCTGCTTTAATAAAATTTTCAATTTTAATAAATTGTACTAGAAATTAAGTAAAATCAAACCAATTTTTTAAAAAAAAACATGCTATGAAAATTAATTTAGTAGATTGGATAGCGTCCCACACAGGTATCTGTCCCTAGTGCATACAATATAAAAACATTAATATGCATAAGGTATATTTTACATATGGTTAAACTTGGGTTTCTGAGTTTAAGGATATTTTCTAAGGAGGAAAGTAGTAGAGGATTTGAAATACATGCAAAAGAGAAAACAGTGTGAAAATAGAGATGCAGACTGGAATCATGCAGCAAAGGTCAATGTATGCTTCAAAAGCTCTAGACAATGATAACAATAAGGGGCGTGGCTTACCCAGAGACTGGGGCAAGAAGGTGATCCTCATAACACCTTGATTTGGTCTATTCACACTGATACCAGACATCTATCTTTTGAAGTCGTGGGTAAATAGGTAAATAATTTACATTGTTTTTTGAAGTCAAACTTTATCACTGTTCTGTTATGTAACATAGATATCTAACAAATGTCATGATAAACAGGCATAGGATGTTGTTATAATACGTGTTTGGAAATATTGAATAAGTGTTTAATTGGGTAATGATTATAGACATTTATAAGAACATAATAGAACATACTTGAAATTACTTATGGGGATTATTGGTAGATATGTGGTTAATAACAACTTCCTATAAGAGCTTAGAAAGAAACAAGTAACATTAACAGAAACTTTTAGGATAAAATTTACTGATTTTTATTGTACAGTTACATAGATAAAATGTAATAATTCAGGTTATCTAACTAGGAAATTTCCTAACAAAACAATTAGAGCTGCACCCTGCTAATGTGCTAAATGCAAGAAGTTTGAGATAAATCTGGAGAAAGCACGTTAATCAAAGTGGAGTAAATTACAGATTTTTTTTTCTTTCTGAATTGTCAAAGATGATACAATTAAGAAAGAGTTACCTGGAAAAGTATGCTTTCTAGAGAACAACAATGGCCAGGCTGTTTTTCTTTTACTATTTTTTTCTTTTATTGAAAATGGATTATTTCCTCAAACAATATATTTCAATTCCTGATTATAGTCTCCCTCTACTCATCCCAGTTCCTCCCTACCTTCCTTCCCACCCCCAGATCCACTCCTTTTCTGTCTTTCATTAGAAAAGAACAGGCTCCTGAGATAACAACCAAACATGACAAAATAAAGTATAATAAGATGAAGTCCAAACTATCACATCAATGTTGGACATGAGAACCCAAGGAGGAAAAGAGTCCCAAGAACAGGCATTCCCTTGCAACACAATGTCAGCAATAATCATGTACCATGACTGCCCTACCATTGTATCTTTGAAACAAATAGCCACACAGGATCACGTGTGCAAAGGTGGGTAATGTTTTTTTCTCTTCATTGTATTGCATCTGAAACTATGACTTATCTAGTTTAAGTAATGAAGAGACAATAATGAAAACATTTTGACTATTCCTATTTACATGGTATTTAGGTCACAGACTGACATTTGGACATGTTAAGACTTTGGGATGCTGTTAAGTTGTGAATGTATTGTACAACTGAAATAACTATCAACCAACACAAGTATGAGGCCCTATTCTATTAGGTTTATCTGTCTTACTTTGCCTTTATCTGGAGAGAGTGGGTTTTTATCAAGCTCACATCTGAATATAACCATGAAGACGTTGTCTAAGATTTCTGCATGAGCTATATGTGAAATCCCTGCATCCACAGGGAAGTGGTCAAGGGATGATTGTTACATGAAAAATGTCATGTGTTCACAGCAGCAGTGATCAGGATGATGCAGAGGAAGACGAAGGCTGCTGACTGCCATGGTAGCCTTGGAAGCCTAGGTATAGCCTCTCTAGAGCCTCCACAACTACCAGTTTCACTGGTCTCCACCTTGATATTTTAGTGTAACCATGGTAATACTCAGAGGTTTCTTTTCCAAATCTATATAAATACAGTTTGTGATAATCACGATTCAGAGGAAAGTTAAAACATTCATGATATTATAACACACATAGTATCTTCCCTGTGAACTCTACTATTTTCCTGATAACCTAAACAGTTTAGATACACTTTCAAATTTAATGCTCCAAATAATTGGCTACTGTTGACCATCTGAAGCTCCTTGAGAAAATCAAGTATCTACCTAAATAAATTGCTTTAAATTAAAAGGTGTAGTCTAGCATCAATTTTTTAAGATTTCTTTTTGTGTGTGTGCACGTGTGTGTTAACCTGAGTGTGTGGATGCTTACAGGGCCCAAAAGGAGTCATCATATGCCCTGGATCTGGAGATGAAGGTGGTAGCAGGCCATTATATATTGGTGGTGGGAAATTAACTCTGCTCATCTGAAGGGCAGCATGCACTCTAAACATCTGATCTGTCTTTCTCATCTCCAATCCACTCCAATTTTTAAGATTATTTTCATTTTTCACTATCAATGTTAAATAAACTAAGAAAAAATAAAGTGTCATGAGCAACTGTCAACCTCAAGCAATTCTGAGACTCTAGTGACTCATACATACAATTGTTTGAGAATGTGTGTAAGAAAGAGGAAGTGGGGGCAGAAAGAGGTGAGAAGAAAGACTATAATAATAAGAATACATGTTAATGCAGAGGGTTATTGAATCTGTCACTGACCTATATCTCAGTTGAAGACTGTGATGTAGATTTCCTTAAAACTGGGAGACTCAACTCTCTCACCAAACATTCAGCCCTCTTTTCCAATTGTAGAGATCTTAAATAAGAAATTCACAACCTATTGCTGTCTGTATATTGCATGGAATAAATACTAATACTACAAAAATTATACGTTTTGCCTATAATGCAAATCTACAGTCTCCTAAAGAAAATTGTGTTCATCCGTCAAGGTTATATTTAATGACAGTTATATGTCAGACAAGAGGAAGGACCATGATGAACATATGCATAGCTCTGTGTAGGATATAGAATGTCGCTTGCAGAGACAACCATATATTTCATATGAAGTGAACATAGTCCCATTTTTCTAAATATAAGTCCATTCCTAATGGAGTTTTGTTTTGGTGTTTCAGATTGGCTATGTTTCATGGTCCTGGAATTCACTATAAAGTCAAGGGTATTTTCAGCTCACAACAATCTTCCTGACTTGCTTTCTTAAGTGCTGTGAATACACACCTTGGAGAGAAGCCCGCACACTTTTAAAACAAATGCTACTGGGATTGCACGAAGCATCAGCTACACTTAAATAGGCTGCACATACAATGCCCTACTTTGTTAAGAACTAAAAAATGGAACCAAGAATGATTCTGTTATGTGCTGCAGATGGAACACACTCTAGAATTTTACTCCTTATTCTTAAAGAAGCTTCCAATTAAGGGATCAATGTTTCATTATGTTACCACCAAGACTGACTTCATGAAAGAAAGACACACATCACCTGAGGTGGGGGACAAGAAGAAGACAGTTCCCAGCAAGACACCCAGAAGTCCCACTGTGTTTGTTCAACATTCAAAACTGATGTTACTCTACACAGATAAAAGAACCAGATATAACCTATACTGGGAATGAATGAAATACACCAATCTCAGTATGTAACCCTTTTACAGTATTTTGTTATTACGTTATTCTACACTTTATTTTATAGTCTCCATATTATAACATTTCTCATGCATGGATAATAAAATAAAAAAAATTGATTAGCAGAAAAAAATAAATGATGTGAGAGGGAAACAAGAGAAAGGAATTAATTCCTATCATTTCAATACTGAGAATGGGATATAAATAAAGTATAAGCACATATAAAAACTAAGAAAATGTTTCAAGATAGCAGTAACATTCCAAGCATTAACTGGAGGAGGAGTTATAATTACTATATTTTTGTGGTTCCTTTATCCTGAAGGAAAAACCACCAGGAGAAAAATAGTGTTTGACAACAAAGTGATGTCAGAAACTGTTTTTTGACAATGAAATCATTATTATAAAGAACTGCACAGTGGAAGTGAGTTAGAAAATACTTCGTTTGACAAAAACCTTGGATGTAGTTAAGCTTAGTTTAAAATTCGAAAGACTAATGATTATCTTTGCATATTACTTTGCATTACAGCTAGTACAGTGTACTGGCAAATAACAAATCATCGTCAAATGGAATTTTAACATTTTACTTATTTTTTGTTTTGCAATTAATATATTTATTTTACAATATTTTTCTTCTCAGTTACATACTTTCTATTGAATAATGACCCTGTTGAATTTTAAAATATGGTATTTAAGATTCTGACATTTTCTCTGGGATAGATGCTATTTTCTTCAATATAATATGTAATATAGCTATAATGTTTTCCATGACAAACTACTTCTTTACATTTTCATTACAAATCATGCTTCTTTTTTGTAACTTTATTTTTATTTCTTCTTTGTGTCTTTCACATCATGCATCTCAATCCCATTAATTTCCCTGTCCCTTCATATCCACTCTCTGCCCTTAAAACACACCCTCAAATAAAATAAAATTTAAGAAAAAAAGAAAAGGAAAGGGAAAAATCTTGTCATGGGAGCTATAGGGTGGTACAATGAGTCATGCTGTAAGCCCTTTTGTCCAAATATCTTTACTTGCAAGTGTTGATTGCAGAGTCATTGGTCTGGTTTGTGGCCTCTAGTTTCTGCTATGTTGTCAATGCTGGGCCCTCACTGGGACTCCTCTTGGATATCTTGTTGTTGCCCTATGTCACAGAGATCTTGCAGCTTTGAGTCTGAAGGACCAGCCCCTTTATGCTCTCCCACAGATCAAACATGAGATGGATGTTGGGGTGGGCCAACTCATAACCCTGGTTCTGGGTAGTTGCAGGGTTGGTCAGCCCACTAGCTCTCCCCCATCCTCATCACCAGGGTGAGCTCTGAAGTATTGCCCTGGCTAGTTCACCCCTTCCTTCAATAAGTAAGGGAAGGGGTCCTTTCTCCTGCGTTCAAGCACTCTGGATCAGATCTCCTATACCTGGACCATACAGGGCCAGCTCTGCTGTATTGCCCAGGCAAAGTGTAGAGGCCACTCTAGTGATTGTACAGCCAGTGAGGGGCAGAGCCAGCTCTACAGCTCTCCTGAACTCAGGGACAGCTCTCCCTACGGCCACAGGCTGTGGGGTTGTGTGCATCTGTCCCTCACCCACACCACCATATGGCAGATGAGATGTGGGGACAGATCTCTCGTGCTCAAGTTTTCAGACTGGCTCGCTGGTGACCCAGTAATCAGGGTCAGCTCCCCTGTGCTTCCCAGACAAGGTGCAGGGCCAGTTCTCACTAGTGTTGTGGCTGGTAAAAGGGAGAGTCAGCTCCCTTGCCAGCAGGAGGTGGTAGGGGCAAGGAGGGAGGGCATCTTTCCCTTGCTCCCACCACCACGTTGCCGATGAGAGAGACTGTATCAGCTATGCCCCTCGCATGCTCTTAGAACTGGCTCGTCTGCCTATGCCTACAGGGTCAACTCTACTGTGTTGCCCAGTTGAGGTGTAGGGCCTGTTCTCCTGAGTGCTACAGCTGGTCAGGGGTTGAATCAGGTCCCCCACCTGCTGCACGTAGCAAGGGGCAATGGGAGGGGGCATCTTTCTCTTCCCATTCCACCACATGGCATATGAGAGGGGTGGAACCTGCTCTCCCATTCTCATGTCCTCAGGGCTGGCCGACCCATGCCCCTGTGCACAGGGTCAGCTCTATAGTGCTGGAAGGTGAGGTGTAAAACCTGTCTTCTGAGGGCTTTATCTGTTTAGGGGCAGGACTAGTTCTTCCTAGTGTTGCATCCAGTGAGGGGTGGGACCAAATCTGTATAGCACTATTATCTCTGCCTTTGGTGGTATTAGGAGTCAGGGACATCAGCTGAGCCATGAACCCAGAAAGGGACCCCAGCAACACCCAAGGCTCAGACATCACCATGTCCCTGGGTGGCAATCAAGTCACTCACCTCAGCCTGCTCCTTACCTCTTTCGACTCTTCAGATAGGCCTGTATCACAGAAAATGAAACATTCTGTCTCTCTCTCCCATACCATACCATACTTTTGCTCACCTTAGTAATAGTACCTGACTGCCTATATAGTAGTACTTGTCTTTTTGTTTTTTGGTCAGGAAATAATTATTCATGCCAACATGTAAAACATGAGCTTGAAATAGATGTTGCTTAAAATCCTTCAAAAGAGTATGTTCATACTGATAATAAAAAGTGATTGAATTTTCATTATAAACACAAAAAAATAATATGTCAGTCACGGCAAAGGTAGAAATTGGCAAGTAAATCAAAAATCAGCAGATGCATGGCAGTGAGTATAATGAAATGAGGCTTGGGAAGATAAGTACATCTCCCTCCTTACATAGAAAATGAAAATTGGCCAGCTGGTGGTGGCTCATGCCTTTAATCCCAGCACTTGGGAGGCAGAGGCAGGTGGATCTCTGTGAGTTCGAGGCCAGCCTGGTCTACAGAGTGAGTTCCAGGAAAGGAGCAAAGCTACACAGAGAAATCCTGTCTTGAAATACCAAAAAAAAAAAAAAGAAAAAGAAAAAGAATTAAAATTACTATTATTTTTGTCTGCCATAATAAATAAGAAGTAATACATTTAAACAGTTTTACATATACAAAAGAAATTTAGAGTATAAAACGTCAGAGATATGAGAAAAAACTTATAACACTGATTCTCTAAGACTAATCTGAGAAGAAAAGAAAGAATTGGAGAAAATGGAGAATTTGAGCTGACTACCTAGAAAGATAGAATAATGCATTGAGAACCTAGTGTATTGATGACTGGTAGTTTAGAAAACTTCAGATAATCCCGATAGAAACATTGCATCTATATTCTGTGTATCTTGACATGGATTTAGCCTCATTTTAACTCAGAGAAAGGCCAAAAAATTATTGGAGGCTAACCAATATAGCATAAGGGGAAATAATTGGAATTCAATGAAGCCAAATCTTCTTGCATATAAAGTTATGCCTTACATGTAAATTAAACTAATTAGCCTGAAAGAGTTAATGCACCTTTCAAAAGCACTGTTCGTAATAGCGAAGAATAGTTTATGAACTGGTTGAGTGTGGTCCATAAAGTCTAAGAGCCCTATACTTCTAATTTTTATAGCTTAGAATCACAAGGCATGAGAAAGTAAGACTCCTCAAACTTCACAGGAGTAGTTAGTACAATAGTCCCCTAATCAGGGTCCATTCGGTTACATCCAAAGATTTTAAAGCTAGTTGAATAACATCAATAAAATTTAAATCATATGTAACCTTGGTATACAATTTAAGGTTTGAAAATTTTCGGTCTTAAAAATTTATTGTCTTGTGCATAGTTAGGTTTGCTCGATTTATTCCTCCCAGTTACATTATACTTTTTCAATATCTGGTAAATTAAACTTTGTTTATCTGGGTTTATAGCATTTATACTTACATGAAGAAATAAAAAATATAAATATCTCAATTTTTTACATTTACAAGAATATTTAACAAAATTCTATGAT
Organism: Peromyscus attwateri; assembly: GCA_902168425.1. Classification (NCBI taxonomy): domain Eukaryota; kingdom Metazoa; phylum Chordata; class Mammalia; order Rodentia; family Cricetidae; genus Peromyscus; species Peromyscus attwateri. The sequence continues at coordinate 39,776 of CABHPP010149319.1, forward strand.
ATCTTTTCTAATGTATTTGTGAAATTCATTCAGGATTATTAAAAGACAGATAAATAACTTAGTGGAATATAATTATACAATGTTCTCTCCAACAACAAGCATGACTAAATAAAAAATCAAAAGTACATTATATAGTTATCCTAATAAATCTGCACAACTAGGTAACATGTGATCCCTAAAGTCATCTTCAGAGTATGAACTAGCAAAATCTAAAAATACTCTTGAAAAATGCATCTTCTACACTTGTTTCTAACTTTCCATCAGTACACGAGTTAAGGTCAATCTCTGTCTTAAATCTTACTGTTATTTTGTGTATTTTCTCTTGAGTTTCATATATTTCTAATCAATACTATTAAGAACAGATAACAAAATGAAACCAAATGTACTTCCATCTATCACTCAGGGAACTTGAATCCGGTGAAAATATTTTGATTTAAAACTGTCTTTATGTGTGTGTGTGTGTGTGTAATATATCTCATACGGTTTTCCTTATCTAATTAATTATACTTTCACCAGTAGATTGTCAGAATATTAGGGATTTTATGTCCTTGTAATTTAAATATTTCCTAGGTATTTAGAAAGAATAAAATATATTTTGTATGTATTTGTATAAAATCCATACTTTCAGGAAATGATTTTCTATGTAGGATATGAAAAGTCCTATAATGAGATAGTCTCACACCAATGTTGAAATAATATATTCTTACAACATAGTTGAAATGGATATTATTAAAAAGATATATTACTACTACTATTACTACTACTACCACCACACTACTAGTTCCTGGAGATGAATAGAGGAAAAAGGAACCTGTATCCTGTTAATTAAAATGTTAACACAGGCCCAAGAATATGGCTACTGGGAATGCAAAATGGAAGGAGAAAAGTGACTTAAAAGTTGTCCTCTGAAGCTGGAGAGATGGCTCAGAGGTTAAGAGCACTGACTGCTTTTCCAGAGGTCCTGAGTTCAATTCCCAGCAACTACATGGTGGCTCACAACCATCTGTAATGAGATCTGGTGCCCTCTTCTGTATACATAATAAATAAATAAATCTTAAAAAAAAAAAAAAAGTTGTCCTCTGACCTCCATACACACACAACATGGACCAGCACACCCAAGTTCTCTCTCTCTCTCTCTCTCTCTCTCTCTCTCTCTCTCTCTCACACACACACACACACACACACACACACACACACACACACAAAATGTTCACACAGTAATATTAAATATTAGCTAACAAAAAAGAAACACAACATAGTATAATTGTTATGAAAAAGATTATGGGGGTTGCTCTAATTTAGGTACACAATACCCGAGTATACTTCCACTGAAAACGAATTCAATGTCTCACTGCGGTAATTTGAATGAAAATGGGCCCAATAGTACTATAGAGAGTGGCACTATTTGAAAGGAATGAAAAATGCAGCTTTGTTGAAGTATATGTGGCCTTGTTGGAAAAAGTGTGTCACTGTGGCTGGGCTTCGAGGTTTCAGATGCTCAAGCCAGGCCCACTGTCTCTCTCTTCCTGCTGCCTGCAGATATGAATATAAAACTCTCAAGATCTTCTCCAGGACTATGTCTGCCTGTGTGTCACCATGCTTCCATGAACTAAATGGACTAAATCTCTGCAACAGCCAGCTCCAATTAAATATTTTCCTTTGTAAGTGTTCCCGTGGTCATGGTGTCTTCACAACAAAAAGCTATGGCTAAGACACTCACTATTCACAGCATCTAATCATCATAGGTTTGGTTGACAGACAAATAAACATAAAGGGAGTGAGATATGTTTGAATGTGAGAGCACAACAACAAAGAAAAAAATAAACTTATGTTCTTTCCATTAAGTGGGCAGGACTGAATAACTTCTTAATCAGACAATGAAACACCAGTATTGCACGTTGCCTGTCATGTGTACACACTGATGACAAAACTAATAGCGGTAATGAAACAAATTATTATTAGGAAGAAGGAGGAGAAAGAACGTTGATCAGAAAATTAAATGGCAGGAAGAGATGGCAAGAACGGAGGCAAGACTTTTGAGGATGAAACGTGCCATTTTATTGAGGTCTGTGGCTATCGCACTGACTTCCAAAAATAAATAAAGAAAAAAGCATCCATATGCTAATAAAATATAAAATTAGGCCATGGCAGCTGGGCTTAGTCTATTTTCCATTCTGGTAGAAGTACTTTAAATTTTTGTTTTCTCTCCTGTGTGATTTTCTGTTTGTTTTACAAAGAGATGAAGAGAGAAAAGGCAGGGGGATGGGGAGGTAGGGAGGATATGGAAAAAGTTGGAGGAAAGAAAAACCAAAAAAGCATGATCAGAATACATTGCATGGAAATTTTTCAATGAAAATAGAAAGGTGAAAAAATAAAATGTGGCTGCTTGCCTTTTCAAATCATTTTCCATGTTCAAATGTTTTAAGTATTATTATGCAAATCACATGTGCAGCTACACAAATGTATATATTAGCATATTAAATGTGATATTTTAAAGTCATTAATGTTTTAAGTAACATCATGATTTAATTTGAAGTTAAAAATTAAGCAAGATTTTACTAAAGATTAATTTAGGCAGTTTTTCTACTATATCCAAATTAAATTGTTTGTTTTAGTTTTTCTTTTAACTGAATTTTCCATGCTAGGGAAGGAAAACTTGTACCAAGAAAAACAAAACACAATGTCAAAACACAATGTACAAAACTTGTACCAAGAAAAACAAAACACAATGTCAATGTACATATGCATATGTACAATCTTTAAAAGATTGGAAATTTACTGTTTTTTTTGCCTGTTTCTAGACAGTCATATAGAAGAGAGTCTGATAAAACTGTGATGCTTCTAATTGTTCATTTTTGACTTAGCGACTAGGAATATATTATTTATTTTATCATTAACAACTTTCAGTATTTTTCCCTTTCTTTTATTACTGGGTCTTAAACTCTGGTCAATCCTGTCCTAAAACTCATTATATTCTTGCCCCAATTTCCAGAGTGTTAGAAATTGCAAGTGTATATCACCATGTTCAGAGAGAATACTGGCTTCTGAAAAAAAGTCATTAGTTCTAAATTGATATTATATTCTGTCTTAGACTTTATTAATTATATCAGGCTGACTTTTCTATGGATAGTATAATAATGAATAGCATAATAATTAAAAGGAAAACACAATACAGCCCTCTTCCAAATTTAGAAAAAAATTCAAGAGTTTTAATTTTCAAGATGTATAATGTATATATTACTAAAACTTAAAATATATTTGGTTTATATGGCACCTACTTCTTTTATTTAAAAACACATACATAAAGATATACCTAAATAAATTAACCATACAATGCTTAAGTTTTTTATGCTCAAATTCATATTCATTAATAAATCTGTAGAGTTCATTGCCAGGAAAACTCACAAGCAACTTTTCTGGCTTATTTTCTCTTTTCATAGACTGCTTTCAGAACAAAGGTTTTCATTTAAGTATTTTTAAGCATTTAAGCCCAGTTTCATAAGGTTACCTAATTCATTGGGAAAAGGGAATGTCCATTTAATTACTGAAGACTCATATTTGTACAGATCAGAAAACTTTATATATATACACATATTTGATAAGATATATCCTCAAAAACAATATCTACTTGTTTCACACATATTATAACACCTATTTGAACTATAATATCACTTAGCACATAACATATACAGCCACAGCATAGACTTCACTGAAAGTCCATATTCAATGATCACACAGATATCCTTGCTAAATTAAATAGCTCCAAAACAAAGTCCAAAGTCATGAATCACTCAAAGAGACCTGAAGTCATAAAGGGTGGTTAGTAAGGATGCAAGCAAGATTAGAGATTCTGAGAAGAATGCAGACCAAATATGCTATATACATATGTGAAACTGTCAAATAGAAGATATAATAAAAAGTATTAAAGGTGCAGAGCAGACATTTTGTTCCATGGGCTATCTTATAATCTGCATGTGTCCTCTCCCATGATATTCCCTAAATCTTAGGTGCAGTAATTGTATTGTAGATATATGAACTTGGACTAGAGAGCACATGCTTACTTGGTCCCCTAAATTTGTTTGATTTTGGTTTTCTATAATGGCCTCTATCTGTTACAAAGAGGAGTTTCTTTGTTGAAGAGTGAGCTACACTTATTTCTGGGTGTGTTGACACATCACTATTAAAATAATTCTTATATTCTAAAGACTAAAGTTTTGGCAGAACCTCGTGACTGAGTTAATACTATACCTGAAGTCTTATGATTTGAGACTGATGTGCTGCTAGGGTCTCAGCTTGTTTGTTTAACATGACTTTAAGAGACCAATAAAAAAATCAGCCTTACTTTCTTTGTATTTGTCATGTAATCAACTTCTACAGCCTATGCTAATCCAGAGCTGTAATATTAAATTATGTACCCTCCCATGCCCCTGACCTAGAGTGCAATATATGTATGTTATTACAATCATTTGTTGAAAGCAGCACATCAGATGAAAACAGCCTTATAAAATGAATATTTCCAATAAATACTGAAAATAACAAACAAGTCACATAATATCTAAATGCTATTTGGATCTTATGGAGTCTGTAAAATTTCATCCCTTATAAAAATGCTGTTAAATATTTCTGTAACATGCCACTTTCATTCTTCATTTGTTAAATTCAGTGCTATTCAAAAACTACAGAGCAAAGACATATTCACACACACACACACACACACACACACACACACACACACACACAGAGAGAGAGAGAGAGAGAGAGAGAGAGAGAGAGAGAGAGAGAGAGAGGCAAAGTAAGAGAAAGAGAGAAAGAGACAGAGAGATAGAAACAGACAGACAGACAGACACAGATATAGGTATTGTCAGACTCAGAAGACACATCCAGGCAGGCACAGATTTAAGATATAAAACAGATAGACTATAGACAATGGAAGACACAGGAAGACAAAAATAGAAAAATTCAAATCTGAGTAAAAATCAATACAATGGGAAGTCATATAATTCATTTTCCTTAATGTGATACTGGTGCATTTTGAGTACTCTGAGTTTATTAACAGCGAACTTGAACATGTGGGTATGTCAAAACCTGTGTAAGGATAACATCAATAGGCATGCTAACATGAAAGGGGTAAATCATATAAAGTCCCAACCTTAGGTAAAGAACTTCATGTAACTGTTAGAAGATAGTCTCTCAGAGGGAAATCCCCATTAGTTATCCAATACCAGTGGGTGAGCCCTAGAATCATGTACACACAAGTACATTATATAGACAGTTTACTTATTTTATGTATTTAGGAATATAAATCAACTTGAGAGAGAGCAAGCGGTAGGCATCTATGGGTGTGATGATGGAGAAAGGGGAAAGGAGAAAATGATGTAGTTATATTTACTTCCAAAGATAAAATGTTGATTTATAAATATTTACTCTTATGTAGTTTTGTATTTCAGTCCAATACATAATTAAGAAATAATAAAAAAATTGGGGATCAATTTGCCTTCCTAGAAACTAGAAGTAAACAAACTAAAACATAACAACTCTTCTTAAATTTTTAAAGAGTTCACAGGACAATTTTCTGTTCATCTCCCAAATAGAATGACTAATAGGTTCATTCAAAAGATCATATTTTGAAGGCATAAAAAGCTCATGAAGAAAATAATCTCTAGGCAAACTGGTCACTGAAGAGGGAAAACTGGTGTGCATTTGGCAAATTCATGGATGATCTGTAAGTAGTCCAGGATCCTGCAATCAACCCTATTTAAACCAGGGATTATACTAGTCACACACAGGCATGCATGTAGAGGGCACTACTTGAGACCCACTCCAAGAATTGCATGTTTCACTGAGCTCTATCTTCTCAATTTAGTCCAGATTTTCACACTGACTATCAGAGAATATTGTCTCATTGTTTTTGTAAAGGTTGATAAATCATTTGTTTTGTTTTGGTCTGTTTTTTATACAACGGTATATTTAACTTTTTTTTGAAATATTTGCAAACAGTGTGGTTTATTTCACAGGTGATGAATATGTTGAAACTCAATCTGCCAAATCTGGTATTGGAAAAAAAAAACATCAAACTAATCTCATTCTATTACAGATGCATCTGTCACTGAGGCTCATGCACCTGTCATATATGCCTAAATGAAAATAAACATGTAGTTATAGGACTAGAGAAAGAGTCCACCTCTAAGCATCTTGTCATCACATTGCTGAAAGCCAGTTAAGAGCACTTGAAAGTGTGTCAAATCCTTTTTACATGCCAGAAATGAATCCCACATCACAAAGTATGTCGTATTGGTCACAACTAGAGGAAGAATAAGGGAAACACAGAGATAAGGAGAGAAAGACAATTAAGCAATGGTGTGACTACATCATGAAAGTATTATTAAAATTTATTGCATTATACATTTTTGTCTTTCCTATGACTAAAAAAATATATTAGCTGAGAAAAAAAGTTTATAAAGATAATTTTTTTTTTTTTTGGTTTTTCGAGACAGGGTTTCTCTGTGTAGCTTTGCGTCTTTCCTGGAACTCACTTGGGAGACCAGGCTGGCCTCGAACTCACAGAGATCTGCCTGGCTCTGCCTCCCGAGTGCTGGGATTAAAGGCGTGCACCACCACCGTCCGGCAATAAAGATAATTTTATTATCAGTCTGAGAAAATCAAATCATAATTTTAGTGCTTTATATTTATAATCTCAGAAATTCCTTAAAAGCAACTAATTCAAAGAAATCCTGGCTTATTTTGGAAACCTATTGTTTTAAATTTGCATTTTTAACACAGCACAGGAAGAGATGCTAACTCAAGGTTTCAATATGAATTATGGACTTTGAGGTATTTCATTTCTTTTAAATGCTAGTGCCAGTGATTAATGTGCAGGATCTATATTCCCCGTCTTAACAATATACTGACCATCTAGACAGAAAATAATTATCAGAATTCAACCTTATTCAAGACCAGCTCACCCTAAGAGAGAACATTGCACTCAAGACTGTTTGATGGACATTCTCAACTGCAGTGAGTGCTCACCCAGACAGACCACCTATTAAAGACTCACCACCTGATACACAAGAACACATATCCTGAAAAAGTTAAGAAACTTGAAATCCTTCCAAGTATATCTTCTGATTACAAAAGTATAACACACAAAATTTGTAAAATTTCATAAATTTATAAATATATGAAAATAAATGACAAATTACTTGACAACTGTATAGAGGAAGAAATTCAATGGAAATGGTAAAAAACCTTTTGAGACAATGGAAAATGGAGGCATGATCTATAAAAACAAAACAAAACTGGGAGATACAGTAATAACAACTATAAGATAAAAGTTAATTGTACTAAAATTATACAACCAAAGGGGGAGAAATTTCAACTAACTAACATTGAAACTGAAGAAACTAAAAGCTAAGAAAACCTTAATTAAAAATTAGTAGAAGAAAGTAACGGAAGTAGAGAGGCTTAGGAGGGTATAGCAGAGGAAGAGGTTGGGGAGGGATAACTAGCAACAAGGATGCTTGAAAAAATTGTTTTATAAGATTCATATTGTCTTATGGTTTCTATTGCTGGGAAGACACATCATGACTAAGAAAACTCATATAAAGGGAAACATTCAACTGGGACTGGCTTATGGTTTCAGAGCTTTTGTCTGTTATTGTCATATAAGGTAGCATGATGGCAGGCAGGTAGACCTGGTGCTAGAGAAGAAGGTGGAAGTTCTACAACTGGATCAGCAAGTAACAGGTAGAGAATGCCACATTGGGTGTGGCTTGATCATCTGAGTCCTCAAAACTTTCCTCCAGTTACACATTTCCTCTGACAATGCCACACATCCTAATAGTGCCACACCGTTTGTGTGTAAGGGGGACATTTTCTTTTAAACCTGCACAAATATGTGTATGTATATATATAGGTATATATATATATATATATACATTATATATATGTAGGTATATATATATACATACATACATACTTACATACATACATATGCATATATGTGCACATAATAGGATTTGCCAGACATAGGGATTATGTCAATGCTAAGAGTCATAGTATGAGCCGGGCGGTGGTGGTGCATGCCTTTAATCCCAGCACTCGGGAGGCAGAGGCAGGCGGATCTCTGTGAGTTCGAGGCCAGCCTGGTCTCCCAAGTGAGTTCCAGGAAAGGCGCAAAGCTACACAGAGAAACCCTGTCTCAAAAAACCAAAAAAAAAAAAAAAAAAAGAGAGAGAGAGAGAAGAAGAGTCATAGTGTGCCAAACAAAAAAGCATAGGGAAAATTGATGCCTCTCTTTTATTTCTTAGTGAGAAGTGTTGTCCTGGAGACTCCATAACAATACCCTGGATTGTCATTATTCTTGCTTGCCCACTAGCATTTAATAAAAGAGACTCTATTGGTGAAGACTCCACATATATAGTATACAGGGCACCTTAACGGAGGAGTTATAGACAATTGGGTGCATTGGGGAGAAGAGTCAGTGGTTTTAAAGGCATAATCATAGATTAGTGACTGTCATTCAGTTCTTAGGCTCACACCAGAAGTATATGGACAGCACAAACTGCAGTCAAACAACATGATCAGGGATGTCTTTTTTCTACCACTAGCCTCCACAGTACCTTCTAGCACTCTGAAAGCTAGGACACACACACACACACACACACACACACACACACACACACACACACACACACACACACGGTGGGGGACAAAGAGAGATACAGATATCTATCTATCTATCTATCTATCTATCTATCTATCTATCTATCTATCGAGAGACAGACAGACAGACAGACAGACAGAGACAGAGACAGATTTTCTGGTCAGTTCAAGATTGAATTCTCTATTTCTGTATGTCCTGTAGCCAATATATGTGGTCTATTCAGCAACAGGGTCTTATGATATAATTATCATGTTTAACCAAAGGAAATAACAATAGACTATGTTGTTTTGTAGAGCTTGAAGATTGTAACCAATAAAATTGTTATGAAGTCCCCCATTCTGTAGACTGTATTTTTCACTTACTAACTTCTGTGAGTAGTTTTGTCCACCCAGAGTACCTCTATGCAGTTACCTTTATTTGCAAGTATATTTTAATTAATTTACAAACTAGTAGGATTTATAAAGAATTCTTCATTTTAACTTAGATTTCATTAACCCTCTCTATTTCATCCTTTCCCTCATCACCCCAAGTCCATCCATTTTAAAACTTAACCTCCCATATCACTACACCCATTTTTTCACATCACATGTAGTCTACTATCTCCTGTTAGATTGTTTCTACCTGAGTGCCTCTGATATATTAATTCTGTTTTATCACTGTTAGTGCTCTGGATTTTCTTCCTCTCTGTCTTATCTCATGCCCCACTCATCATGGACCATTGCACCTAATCCTCACAGTTCTTTATTTTTAAGGACAGGAGCTGGTGTCTGTTTTTTCTGTATCTCTGCTTTCTAATGGCTTTAGAAAGTGGGCTCAGCTGACTGTTGGTAATATAAATTGCTGGATTTGCTCTCTAGATTTTTTTCAGCTATTGAGTGGAAAGTACTAGGCTAGGATTTATTCCATTCTATAAAAGCGTATTGGATAATCCTTCAACTCAGGATGAACCCTTGAGCCTTTGCCAATGCTCAAAGCAATTTGATATTTATATCCTCTCCTTGCCAACATGTAACCAGAATTTGCTCTTCAGTGTTCAGTCACCAATGCAAAGACAATTCATAGGAAAAATTGTCTTTGATACTGGTGACAGAGCAAAAATACTGCATGGGAATTTTTGTGCATTCATTTATTTACTGTTATTCTCATCAGAATATCTTTCCATTCTATTGTTTTTTTTTGTTTTGTTTTAGCATAATTCTTGCTCATTATCTTAAGTATTTTATTAAAGAATTAAGGGAAGATCACCATTCAGTTAGCATAGCAAATTGTATTTTCTGGTCTACTGACAGTCTGATTCATGCCAACTCGCTTCTAACCCACTGTTGATTTGAAATCAGACCCAAAGTTGGCTGCGGATATTGGTTAGCTGCCCTAGGTGCTGTGCTTTCTGTTGAATGAAATAAAGATCCTGAGGGATGGTATGTATTAGATTAAGCCAAGAAATACTGAATGTTCAGTGTGCCTAAATTATACTAGTCGGAATCAATATTATAGTACATGATCTAATTGTGAGAAAGATTTATAATTTCTTATTTCAGTATAAAAAGATGACATTTTTAATACATTTTATGTTATATATACAATGACTTTTGATCACAATATTTTATCTGCTTTTATAAGTAGTGTACTAACCCATGTGTGAGAGATACTTTTGACAGTCCATAATCCCAAGGTACTACAAAATCCAAATGTGGCTCTCCTTGGTTAGGAGACTTAAACATTTAGTAGGGAAATTATCTGATCCTCTCCAGGACAAACGGAATATTGGATGGTGAAGCAAATATACAGCTTTTCAAAATAGCCATCACCTGACATGGAGACAGGAGGAATAAGTCAGGGTTGACAACCATGAGTTTATTTAACTTGGTGAAGATTTTAATAGTTTACAGATAGATATAAATGGATAAAATAACATTAATATACTAGATTTTGTGCGTTGGACAGAACCTCTAACACATGGGTCAGGAAATGTAGTGCTGACACCTGAAAACTGCCTGTCCATGATGTTCCCTCCATGATTTTTGAAGTGAGAAATAGAAGAATGTGCTTGTTGAGGAAACTATAATAAGCCTTTTGTCTCCTACAAGAATGCCACATGCCAAGACTTTGCTGCTATTTTTGAACATTAATGAATTTGGATTTAAACAGTTCTCCTGAGAAGCCCTTGGCAGTGGCCTTCTCTTGTTGCATGTCAGGTGGACATGTACCCACTTGAAAATAGTGCATGTGAAGTTCTAAAATCCTTTTCTAGACAGATGTAAAAAACTACTTTTTAATTTCTGGTCATGTACTCTATATCTCTTACTAGCTGTTCTGATGATGCTTTCTAAACATAAGTAAATTATGCATTATTTTTAATCTATCATTTTATATCAATATATTAAGCTAAGAATCTTTTACTGCTCCCTTTCTCTATATATTTCCAAATATTCATTGTGAGATATATTCTTAATCATTCCTGGAAGGACCTGGATTCTGAGTCATTTTAATCATTGTTCCTATCTTTACCAATCTCCAAATGGAAATCAAAAGCATGCTATGATATTTACAATCTTTCCTGTTTATATGCTTGTAGTCAGCGGCCTGGCATTTACGTTGCCATTCTCCTACCTGTTGCAGTCTCTCTGAGAATTCCTAACTTGATAAGTAGCACATGAGAAATGATGCTTATAACTTATTCTAAGCATCCAATTATCCATATATGTATGGTCTGAAAAGATTTATCTCTTCTATAATAATAAAGTAATAAATCTATGTCAATGACAATTCATAATTATCACACAGAAGATTCCGGAACTGTTGTCCAATAAATTATGATTTTACAATTCCTTCTTAGTCATAATAATGTTAACTAATACACAGGAAAAGAAAAAAGAGGAAGGGGAGTTGAAACAGAAGATAGAAATAATACAAAGCCCAGCTGGTAATTCTTTGCTTTTCCTTATTTTGTATCTTGTTCATAACTCAGTTGCATGGGTTGTAAACTGACTGGAGGAGAGAAGATTTAATCATATTATATTTCTCAGTTTCTGGGAAGACAAGACAACATCATAAATTATCTGGCATATCTGGTTATTCTTTCTGTTGTCTGTAATTGGAAGATTATAATATTATTTTCATTTTATTCACAGGCAAAGGAAGAATATCATCCTAAGGTTTTCTATTAGCTCTTCCTTTTTCTCTCTGGTAATGATTGTTCATAAATACTTGCTCCTCACCATGATTTCCAAGCTTATCCATTGTTTATATAACTTGTTTGCTAATTAAGAACACACTTACATCTGCCAGAGTTGCTTTTTCCCTCCTTGTCAGTAATACCATCTAACCATGCATAATTAAGAACAATATTGTATAATTCCTTGAAAGCCAGTGTATAGGTTTCCTAGAAGTTTCTTATGTCAGCGACTTGTTTCACTATTCAATAACCTTATCAACAACGGTGACACATTAAAGTTGACAACAAGGTAGATTTCTATTGGAGTTTTTGACAGCATCTCTATGGAAAATTTTACTATCCATGGGGTATCAAAGTGAGGAAAAAATTAATTTTCTCCAGATAATTTTGAGTATAGCTCTCATTACATATTTCTTTACTTAAATACGTGAGAAAATTGTGTATCATCAAATTGAGATACAAAACCAGTTGTCTCATTGGCTAACTTTGGCAATAAGACCTTTGTTTGTAAACTATACCGTCTCACCGTCACTGCTCCAGTTCCTGTCACACGACATGTAGTTATTTGATTTGACTGCATTCTCCTTGCATTTAGGGTTCTGATTCATTCCATTGCCACCTTTTCACAAAACACAGGCATGTGACAAAATGATCTGAATTAAATTCGAATCATTCTCTAGATTCCATTTGTAACGTGGAAACTGAAACATTGCAATTTCCTTTCTGAGAAGTCATTAACAGAATCTTACTTAAACTGGGCATGCCATGTTGCTTCCAGGAATCGCCACTTTCAACAGTGTAATAAATACCTTACTGCCATCACATCACTCTGTGCTTTCTGATCACATTCAAGAAAGTTCTTTCCTTCACCATTATGATTTCGTAGTAAAATCAAATCTTGTTCTTCTGCAGTCTGCTACCTTTCTACTTGCTACAATGTGGTTTCTTTCCGTTAAAAATATGGTATTTTATATTTTGTCTGTATTGGCCAGAGGGCTCTGGAAAAACCACGTAGATTATTGATAGACAATTAAGGATGATTTGTACATGTCACGAATTTTGAAGTTCCAGAAATCTAAGATGTGCTGTCTTTGATTATGCCCCTAACACAGGAAGTCAAAAATTATAACTTCAGACATCATCCTTGTGGTATAATATTTAGTCCATTCTTCATTCAGTGCACAGCTGGTGTTCTTACCCTCTACCTTAACCAGCCAACAACTATATAGATTCTTGGTTTATAAGCCTTAAACCTGATACATGTTAGTATACCAATCACTTTGCTTTAGAAAGCCTACTTATTTCCAGAAATGTAGACAAGTCCGGAGTAGTTCTCAGAAGTCTGTGGCCAAGTATTCCAAGAATATATTCCTTGTATCATGCACATAGAAGGTCTAAGTCCATTCTCCAAACTTATATTTGGGAATGAGGAACACTTATTTACTCTCTCATATCTATTTATTAATGTCTCTCTTGGGGCCAACTCCCAGTAATCCATTAAAGAATAAAAGTTTATGTACTTCCCTAGTACAGATATTTTAGCTTCTAAATTTAAGTCTAATAATCAATTTATATAGGTATAGGTCCTTGGTATATTTCACCTCAAGCAAAAGTTAAATATTAAAGAGATAAAAATCAAAATTAAATAGTTCTATGCACTTTGTTGTTCTTTATCTCATGATTTTTAAATCAATGAACATGATATAGAGACTTTAATGCATTATAAAGAAAAAAATTTCAATATATCAAATTTTCAGTAGAAAGAATATTTATAGATTTAGTAGATACTTAAGGGTATAACTTTCTGAATCATTTTAATAGGAAAATAATTAGAATCCTAAAAATATCATAAAAGAAAAATGTGGCCTATAAAAGTGTCAAGTGATTTAGGAAAAGAATTTATTAGATTTGAGACAGCACTTTCCACTTTACTAGTTCTAAAATATATGCAATGCAGGTCAGTATGTGAGAATTACATTGAAAAATAGTAAGCACCTATTTTTTTTAATAAAGCTTTTAATGTTTAAGTCTTTTATTAAATCTCATCTTTTGAAATGTTACATTGTGTACATTTGTATGTGTGTTTCTCCGTGTGTGTCTATGTCTCTGTGTGAGTGACTCTCTCTGCTCATGTGTATGTGTGTGTGTGTGTGTGTGTGCTCACATATATAAGTCAGATGACAACTTTTGGGAATTGTTCTTTCCTTTCACCACATAGAGCCGAGAGATGGAACAGACAGTTTACCATATCACTGTTCCTAGAACTTCAAATAACATCTATATGCTTTCAAAAAATCATTTTTTTCTAAAGTTGAGCTTACCAAAGTTATAAATAGCTCAATCTTCTGCTATTTAAAAATATGTTTTGAAGTGATTATGTTAATTGTAAAATTTTCAACTTACCACATTATCACTACAGAACTGCCTGTATTTAAATACACATCTTTCACCCGATTTTACCTTTGGATCCTGTTTCCCCAGTGCCCTTCTGCTTCTCTGTTCTAGCATCAATTTTGTCAGGAGAATCTCCACCAGCAGACACACCGGTGCCAGCTCTGAAGACAGTGAGGAATGGCAGGTATCTCCAGGGCAAACCAGTGCACCTTTGTAGATGTAACTGTTTCCACACCATCACCATTCATTTCTTCTCAATTCTCTCTTCATCCATAATACATATGTATCTTTGATCTTATGTATTCCCTCTTGTCTAGAAGCTCGTAAAGTACTTCCTTTAGTTTATGCTCGTAAGATATAAAAATCACATTTATTCACTTATTTCTTGCTATTCATTTTTCTCTTTGTTTTGTCCTTACTGAACTATGAAGTAATCTACTTAGAAATGTCCATTCCTTGACGGAACAGCCTATTCACATCAATCTTGTAATCGTGTTTCTAAAAGGATTTCAAAAAGCACAGTCCCGAATGCCGTACATTTATTCTTGATCATGGGCATATAAAATGTGAAAGTTCATGAACTGATCTGTAATAGATCTCAATAATAGCCCATAAAGGAAAAAAAAAGATGGATTACACAGCTGCTCCAGTATAATCAGGCTTTGACACAGGACTAGGGAGGTTCATTCTGATTTTTTTTTTCCTCAAGGTATGGGAGTTAGTAAATGAAAGTAGAATATATCCAAATATGTGGAATATGTGCGGTCTGCCATTACAGAGGTAGAATTGATTGATTTTTTTTTCATAATTGACTGTGTGGGTTTATTAAATTACACACTGAAGGTAATTCTGTAAAATACGCCATTATTTGGGGTAAAATCTTAAAAATCCAATAATGCCAATTGGATGGGGAAACAGAAAACTTCCAGGAAAAGTAATTCATGTTTATCAGAATTTGTAGGTCTTAACACTATCTGTGTCCTCTTCTTCACAGGATTCAAAACGTAAGTTCTTCCGAGTTTGCTTTCTACTGTTGTGAAAAGGCCATGACCCAGAGCCACTTCGAGAGGAGAGGATTTATTTCTCCTTACTGTTCTCATGTCACAGTCCATTACTGAGGGAAACAGCTACAGGAACTGATGCAGAAGCAATGGAGGAGTGTTGCTTCCCGCCTTTGTCGGGCTGGCTTGTTTATCATGCTTTCTTCTACAACCCAAGACCACTTAACTGAGGTTGGTACTCCACACAGAGGGATGAGCCCTCCCACGAAAGTCATTAACCAAGAAAATGCCTGACATACTTGTTTATAAGCCAATCTTATGGAGAAATGTTCTCACTTGAGAGTCTCTCTTCCCAAATGATTCTAGCTTGCATCTAGTTGAAAAAAAAAAAATCCTAACCAACCCATGTTCTTCTTTTTAGAAAGGTTTCATGGAGTAATGTCTTTCTGTACACTGTGAATATGTGTTGCTCTGATTGGTTAATAAATAAAACTGTTCGGCCTATGGCAATGCAGCTTAGAGGCAGGTAGGAAATTCAAAGGGAGAGACAGGAAGAAGGCAGGGGTGGGGGTGGGGGGGTGTAGTGGTGGGAAGACGTCAGAGAACCTTCCAAGGTGCAACATGTAATGGGACACAGGTAAAGCCAGGGGACATGAGGCGATACATAGATTAATAGTTATGGGCTAATTTAAGACATTACCCAGTACCTCCCACAAACCCCACACTCTATTCCCACCTCCCAATCCACTCCTTCTTCTCTGCTTAGGAACAGGCAGGTCTCCAATGAATATCAATAAAACACGGCATATCAAGTTACAGTGAGACTAAGAACCTCCCCGTGCATTAAGGATACACAAGGTGACCCAGTATGAGGAGTAGGTCCCAAAAGCTGGTAAAAGAGGGGCTCACCGAGACTTAATGGACAACCACGGAGCTGCATGGGACTGACCTAGGCACTCTGTGAATATGTGAAAAATGTGTAGCTTAGTCCCCTGGTGGAAATAGTTTTCAGAAATAGAATCCATTTAACAAGGAAAATGCATTTACACATATTTTACTAAATTATTGAATGTAATCATAGAGGAGAGTTTGGAGCTGTAAGGAAGTTAAAGGAAAACTGCTTGAAAATCAATTGTTTTCCAAAAATTTTGAGTGAAGTTAAGATAGTTTTTTTTAAAAAAAAAAAAATTGCCGTCCAGTGAAATATAATTTTACTTCCCCAGGTCACTGTGAGACTATGTTATCAAGTCAAATATAAGAAATAATTGATTCCTACTACTCATACAATTTAATAGAATTTCAAAGATTTTTAGAAACTATTTATATTTCCACACTGAAAAAAGTCTATTTACTCTATATATTCTATAAGATCGTATTTGATTTTGAGGACAATAAGATGATTTTTGATTATTCAGCAAATAAACCCTTTCATCAAAATTTTATTCCACAGTGAAAATTACCTAAGCTACCTTAGGTAATGATGTTATCTTTTCTGATGATCTACAAAAATAATAAAGTGATGCTTTGAAAGTGTATGATACAAATGATTACCACATACCATATGAGGAGTATTCCTTTATTTTACATGAAATAAGTTACCAACTGAAAAGTTTTATGAGACTCATGATACAATTAGAATCATCATATAAAATTCTCTAAAACAGACAAAAGACTGTAATGTATTATTTTTTTTCATGAAATAATTTTGGATGCACTGAATATTTCTGGAAAAAAATATTCTAGTTAGTATTGTAATTAACAAAAGAATCCCAGCTTGGCGGTGGTGGTGGTGCAGTCCTTTAGTCCCAGAACTCGGGAGGCAGAGGCAGGTGGATCTCTGTGAGTTTGAGGCCAGCCTGGGCTACAGAGTGAGTTCCAGGAAAGGTGCAAAGCTACACAGAGAAACCCTGTCTTGAACCCCCCCAAAAAAAAGAATTCCATGAAAACTGAGTAATCTCCCATATTTTTGTGCACCCATACAGAGAGAGAGACAAATAAGTAGACAGAAGTAATAAAAATATTAAATGTTTTCATCAAATCTATAAATAATGAGGACCCATTTATTACATCTGAGACTCAAGTGCATGCAAGTTGTTGATATCATATTTTTTTTATTTAACACCCTGACTGCAGTTTCCCCTCCCTCCTCTCCTCTCATCCCCCCCCCCACACACACACACCACCTTCCCTCTTGTTTCCTCTCTATGGGGCTTCCCATGTTTTCTAGTTCATCTCCCTCTCTATAATTTCATCATATGCTTTTCTTGCCTGATAATAAGTACCTTCCATGTGGGTAATGCCAACTGTGCATAGAAAACATTGGCAGCTCTTTTTGAGATTATAGGAGAGGGTGACACACATAATTAAATCACACATTAAAATACATATCAAGTATTTAATCTATAAGCCGTAATGTGAATTGGTTAGATACATGAGCTAAAATTTATAACTGTTACAAAAAGAGATGAATAATATCATCTATAAAGCTGCTAATATTCATTTTAGTGATAAACACGCTCCATAAATAATTAGGCTATCTTAGCTGGGGTCCCCTGTTGATTCGTATCAGTTTCGCTTGCATTAGGTTTCTACCTTATCTCGAAATGCTTCCAGTTTCCAGTCTTCTTTTTTAGTACTCTCCTCTCTCCACCCTCCCTGTAACTCAGTCCCTGAAGTTTCCATCCCCACCAACCTCCCCTGCCCAGGGAGATGCACGAGGACCCACTTTGGGCTCTCCTTGTTACCTAGCCTTTATGGGTCTGCAGATTGTATCATGGTTACCCTTTACTCTACAGCTAATTTCCACTTATGACTGAGTCCATACCACGTTTGTCTTTGTGAGACTCGGTTACCTCACTCAGGATGATTTTTTAAGTTCCGTCCATATAAGAGTCCTAGCAATAGTGGATATGTAGCCTGAACTGCCCCAAATGTCTTCATAGAGCCTTCTTCCAGGAACTGATGGAAACAGATGCAGAGATCCAGAGCCAAACATTAAGCCAAATTCAGGGAATACTGCTGAAGAGAGGGAAGAAGGATTGTAGAAATCAGGGGTGGAGGGTCAAGGACATTACAAGAAAACTCACAGAAACAACTGACCAGGCTCATAAAAACTCACAGTCTTAACCAACCACCAAGGAGTCTGCATAGGATTGATCTAAGCCCTCTACATATATGTGACAGTTGTGTAGCTTGTTCTAATTGTGGGACTCATAACAGTGGGAGCAGGGTCTGTCCCAAATACCTTAGATGACTCTTGGAAAACTATTCCTCATACTGGATTGCCTTGTCCAGCCTAAATACAAAGGGAGGGGTTTATTCTTACGGCAACTTGATATGAGATGCTTTGTTGATACCCATGGGAGGCCTGCATCTTTCTGAACAGAAACAGAAGAGGAGTGGATAGAGAAAGGAGCAGAGGGAAGGTGGGGGAATGGAATGAGAAGAGAGGAAGGAGGAGAAACTGCAGTCAGGATCTAAAATAAATACATAAATTAAATAAAAAAATAATCATGTTATCAAAAATTTGCATGCACTTAAGACTCAGATGTAATAAATGGGTCCTAATTATTTATATATTTAAAAATATTTAAATTTTTAATACTTTGGTCTATTTATTTCTCTCCCTCTGTGTATATGGGTGCACATTCAACATGGTGAAGATGTGGAAGTCCCTCCCAGCCTGTGGGGCTCTGTAAACAGATTCAGGTTATTACAATAGCAGCAAATGCTTTTACCTACTGAGTCATCTTACCAGTGCTGTGGGATGTTCTGTATGGCAAATGTGTTGCTAATAAAGCACTGATTGGCCAGTGGCTAGGCAGGAAGTAGGCGGGACTAACAGAGAGAATTAAAAGAGCAGGAAGGCAGAAGGAGACTGCCTGCCAGCCAGCAACTGCCAGGACAAGCAGCATGTAAAGATGCCAGTAAGCCACGAGCCATGTGGCAAGGTATAGATTTATGGAAATGGATAACTTAAGATATAAGGACAGTTAGCAAGAAGCCTGCCACGGCCATACAGTTTATAAGCAATAGAAGTCTCTGTGTTTCCTTGGTTGGGTCTGAGCGGCTGTGGGACTGGCAGGTGAAAGAGATTTATCCTGACTGTGGGCCAGGCAGGAAAACTCAAGCTACATACCAGTCTTTGATAACAAAATAGAAGTTTATATAGAAACTCAACATACTAATATAACATCTTGATATTTAGGAAAATTAATAAAAAACAAAAATCAAGCACATTTATTTTCATACTCTCATTTTATCATCACTTCAACTAACAAATTGTTTAAATTCTTACATTCATTGTGTAGGTTTTCATTTGTCTGGGTGCTGGGTGTTACACCCCAATGTGTCAGTTACACAAGTAGTTAGAATTAAAGAGTCACTTAAGACCATATGTCTTGGAACAGCCTCGACAACACAAGTCTCTAGTTCAGGCATCATATTGATATTCATTTGTAAGTTATTACTTGTAAGTCAAGATAGAGAAGATGAGCCAGGCTTGGATGGGCAAACATGTAATCTTAGCACTCAGGAAGCCTAATCAGGAGGATTGCTTCCAGTTTCATAGTGAACTCAGGTCAGCCTGAGATGCAAAGTGAGAAGTGTGTCAAACACACCCACAAACGACAATAAAGAGAATGAAGAAGTGATTTATATCAAACCAACTCTCAGAAGAAAGGATCTACTATTAGAATAATTACACTAGTTAATTTATGAGGGCCAGTTTCCTGAGTTTCAAGAGTTAATTCTTCCTGTGCCATGATTTTAGGAAGAGGACTGTAAACCATGGGGATCAATGAACAGAATTTTTCCATGTCCATTTGTTTGTTTACCTTGCACTAAAACTTAAAATAGCCATGTGGCAGAATTGTCTCTCATAACTCAGCAGGAGTGCATAAAACTTCTGTTAGGAATAGTGGTTCATAAAACTGAGAGCATCTCTCCTATGGAAGACAATCCAGAAAGCTGGACAGTAGAGATATTTTTAAACCTACTTCTTGGCATCAAAGGACACATAGAACTGCCAAGACTTTAGAAGCCAAGTTCTAGGGAATGAAAGCAAAACATATTTGAGATATAAGCCAGACTTCAGAGAAATTTTCCCTGTTCTGAATTTTCCTCTTTTAATTGATGTGGCAGAGTATACGAGCTGTGTCCCTGAGAGCCTCATGGGTTTAGAGGGGAAATGTGGAGACAAGACTTTTAGGGACATGGAAACCCTACTGAGCATACTTCTAGAACTCTCCCTGTTGATTCTCATTTTGGGAGACAAATAGTTTTTTCTTCATATTACCAAAAAGTAACTTGAATTATCTTAACCCTTAAAATTAAAATACCACTGCATTGATTTGTTGGGCTTGATATCTATGACCAATCACAATGTTTCAGAAGAAACGATATGATCATAGTCCTAATTATTTCAAAATACATCACAAATGCATTTTCTTGCATGCAATTAAAGGTGGCCTGGACTATAGGATAACTAACTATATAAGTCAAAGGAAGAACAGCTAACACTGGAAACAAACCCTTAGGACTTTCAGATGCTGTAGTCATTTGGCTAAGTAAGAGGAAGGTTTTATAAAAAACTGAAGAAAGTAGAAAAAGTCATAGCAGTCTCTAAAGAGAAGCATTATACATACTTATCTAGATATAGACATAGACATAGACATAGATACAGATATACATTGCCTGGCATGATATTACATGCCAGTAATACCAGCTGCCTGTAATGGCTACACACGGGGAATAGCATATCTTAGGTCAGCATGAATTACAGAATGAGTACACTGGTGGAGAGTGCAGCTGGTCTTTAATGAAAATTGAACAGGGTAGGAATATAGTTCAGACAGAGAACAGTTTTGCAACCTAAATAAGGCTCTGGGTTCAATCTATAGTACAGGAAAAAGATAAGAAAAGCATTCTATAGAAACAAACAAAAGAGTCATGGAAATAATGAAGGCAAACACAAGAGGTAGAAGAAAACAAAAAAAATGGTTGTGAGCAATGAACTGAATTATGATTGGCAGCACATGGCATACACTGAGTGAGAAAGACACCTATAATTGAGCAAACAAGATGTAAACATTTAAGTCTTAACGTTTTCCTGAAAGTATGAATATAACAAATTTCATGTTTGACTAATTAGGAATGTGGATTCAATGACAGCAACCAGATGATAAATGTAATTTGTTGACGGCTGTGACTAGATGGAGAATCATTTTTCCTTATGAGTTCTTCATACCAATAGGTGATGCCAGCCCAAGCTCATGTGTGCAATATTAATTGGTACTCAGTTTGTAAAAAGAATTATAGTACAATGAGGACAAGAGTTGGAGGGAGAATGTTTGAAAGGTCCTGGAAAGAGCAGGTAGGGATGAATGAGGGGGAAATATGATCAACACATACTGCATATATGCATGAAATTGTCAAAGAATACATGAAAATATTTTGTGTATTCTATACAATATATAACACATACAACATATATTGTATAATACTACCAATTCAGATGCTGAATGAGATAATAGCAGTTAATTCTTACTTAATAACTTATTATCAACAGCAACTATAGATACCTGGGAGATACTTGTACTATTAATTTGAATAAACTATATTCAGTTCACAATGTGATGTGAATGAAATGCATATGGCAATATAACTTCTTTTCCTAAACAAGCTACTCAATCGACCAGCCAACCCAAACAAATTTTTTTCACGTGTTAAACATGTTTAGAAAAAAAAAGCTACACTGTAACAATTTGCAAAGTATTTAACTCAAACTAGTTAAGTATACTCTGTATTTTGTCAGTTATGCTTGTTTATTTATACACGTGGAGTATATATTTTCACATAAAATCATGTATATACATGGTTATATATCATACTGACTGGAATTTATGTAAACAATATATGTCATAATTTTACAATCATATCCTGCATTTTCCTAACATTTTCTACTTGTTAAGAAAATCTGACTCACAAAAATACCTCCAAGAATATTTGGGAAATTCTTTCTGTGTAGTTATTCTGAAGCAAATAGAAAAATACTGACCAATTAATTCTGTATACAGTACGATTGATTTTAAACAGTTTGTCTTATTTATAGAAAGATGTTTTGGCTGACAGCTGTTTTTGTGGATCTGTGACAAATACATAGGAATGAACAACTTAAGAGAAGAAGATAATTTAAGCTCACACTATCAGAATGCTCTGTCCCAGGTAAGTCCAGCCTGACCACATACATGTACCTGCAGCTGCAGGAGAGTATGGAAATGCAGGCTGTGGATGTCATAGCAAACTGGAAGGAGAAAAAGAGACTCTGAAGACCAGGTATTATCATGCTTTCTAATTGCCTGCATTCTCAAAGTATGTGTTTCAACCTGAAGTTTTCAAAACATCCCAAAATACTACCAATAATGGGGAGCAAGATTCAACCCTTGATTTTTTTTTAATTCAATTATCTATTTTGCATCCTGGCCGCAGCCTCCCCCACATCCTCCTCTTTCAGTCTCTCCTCCCATACTCCCTACTGTTCCCACCCCCAATACCCTCTACCTCTGTCTCCATCCAGGAAAGGGCAAGTCTCCCATGAGTATCAATAAAACATGGCATGTCAAGTTACAGTAAGACTAAGCACCTCCTCTTGTATTCAGGTTGGAGTAGGGTCCCAAAAGCCAGGAAAAGAGTCTGAAACAGCCCCTGTTCCCACTGTTAGTAGTCTCAAAAGAGGACCAAGCTACACAACTGTAACATATATGCAGAGGGTCTAGGTCATCAAAACCTGATTTTGTACAAGACATTTCATATTCCAGCTGTATCATTAATTACTACCATAAACTTCAGCAACCCATAGAGAAGAGATGAACTTGAAACACTGGAGTGATAAAGTACTTGCTAGAATGTAATTTTCAGGAGTATTTGAGACTTTCTTCTAGAACATTGCATTCCTGTTTGAGAACAGTATCATCTTAACCTTGGTTCTTAGACACTAATGACTCTGATCTTTTCTCCCTGTGGGTGGTGATATATTTAGCTTAATTTGCATGACAAAATGTAATATTGTATACATATAACTGTAATATTTATGAAGAAGTTAAAGGGAACAAAGAGACTTAATTACGGTGTCCTGCTGTAAACCTCCTTTCTCTGCTTCCTTGACTAAACGCTTTGAGCTTTAAGTGGTGTGATTTACCAAAGCATGTGTTGAGTTAGAATCTCAGTACAAAGCATTCATCAGTCGGACAATCACAATTTAGCTTCTTCTGCCACCTCTTCAGGGCATGTTGTTCTAACCAAAGTCAATGACAATTCAAATGCTGCTCATTCCAATTCTGCCTGGCTTGAGTTTCCAACAGCAGTAAACAGTGTTGATGATCCTTCGTCCTAAAGTCATCTGGCTTGCTCTTCCTCTGACAATCTCTAGATTTTTCTGTCTGAATGACAAATCCACTTCTCTTATAACCAGTTCTCTTACATACAGGGTGAAGAGCAATCTCAAGCATACCATACTTTAAAAAGTCATCTTTGAATGAACTAAGTAATATAATTTTGGACAAATATTTCAAATAAATATCAAACAACCACAGTGCAGTCTCCCAGAATATCTGTTTATGGTCCTTACCTTATGATGTGCTTTATATAAAAATTTATTAAATGTAGCCTTAATATATGTGATTTTTGTCATGTGGGATAGAAGGAGACATCTCTCCCTTTTTCCCATCTTGCACACACTCACACTCACATGAATCTTTGTCTTCTCAGTTTTCAGTGTCTTTAATGCAACATGCTTTCACAATTATATGTTTAATTTTTGTTTTAATGGTGTACTCTAGTTTCAATATTTATAGTCTTTATGAATGTTTTCTAAAGATTTATAAATATATACAATTATATATTTATATAATACACATTTATAAATATGAAATATAAGTAATATTATACATAGAAAATTACACATATATACAATTATCCCATATATAAATACATAATATTTACAAATATGTATATTTGTATGCGTATTATGTATACATTATATATGTGATAATTATAATATATATGTATATATACCACTTTTTTATTTGCACAATGTAATTTTCCAAGTGACAGACTCTCTTTTAGCTTATTATTGAATTATTTGATATTTTTCACATCTTCAATATTGTCACTAAACTCAGGGATATTTGCTGTGGGCTGGTCTGTATGTCAAATTGCTCTGATTGGTCAATAAATAAAACACTGATTGGCCAGTGGCCAGGCAGGAAGTAGAGGTGGGACTAACAGAAAGGAGAATTAAGAGAACAGGAAGCTGAGTGAGGGAGAGGCTGCCAGCCGCCACCATGACAAGAAGCATGTGAAGATGCCAGTAAGCCACGAGCCACATGGCAAGGTATAGATTTATAGAAATGGATTAATTTAAGATGTAAGAACTAGATAGCTAGAAGCCTGAGCCATTAGGCCAAACCGTTTAACCAATATAAGTCTCTGTGTTTACTTGGTTGGGTCTGAGCGGCTGTGGGACTGGCGAGTGACAGAGGTTTGCCCTGACTGTGGGCCAGGCAGGAAAACTCTAGCTACAGATGTTTCAGTGAAATGAGTGACATTTCTTCTGCCTCATAGTCTTTATTTTATATGCCTATTGAACAATAAGATGCACAGTAGGCACTGCCATTCACTTGTGAGCTGAAATTCCCTCCCATATATCTGACCACTAAACTACCCTAAAAGCAGACCTCTGCTGATAAGGTTCAACAGTGACGGCCCTAATAGGCTTCCACCTCACAAATGCACTATGCAACGCAGAGCTGACATAAATGTCCCAGACCTTTCTTCCCCTAGAACACTGGAAGTCACCTCATGGAGGACTAAATTAACTCTGATTGATGTGGTTCCAAATAATTAATATGCACTCTCAACACAGATTCTTCATCACTTTCCATGGAAAAGAAAATAGATGTTTTTGGCAGAGTATGGTGACTGCAATATGCTCTATTTTTTCTTTCTTTCTTTCTTCTTCTACTTTTTTTTGTTGTTGTTAGTTTATGGCCAACTGTCACATTGACAGGGTAGACATAAAGCCATCACTTTCAAGTGAAAAGGTCCCTAAAATTTCATGCAGTTATGCCAAATTTTTTACTTTTCTGGCATAATACAACGTTTGTTCCACAAAAACAAACAAATGCATCCAGAAAAAACCTGACCTAAACACCCAGTTTGATGGCAGGTGTTCAACTCTTCTAAGTTTAGTTTTCAAGGTGTTTTATAAGTCTAAGATGTGAATTTCATAATTGTGTATGTAGGTGTGTGCTAGTATGTGCACAAATGTGTGAACACACAAGAGACTATGATGTCCAGAAGCTGACACTGGGTTTCTTCCTCTATAATTCTCCACCTTATTTTTGGAGACAAAGATTCTCACTGCATCCCAATGTCACTGATTCAACCAGACTGGCAGCCCCTAGGATTCCTCCTGTCTCCACCTTTCCAGCAATGAAATAACATGGTAAATGCTACCCACAACCTGGTTTTCTACTTGAGTGCTGGAGATCCACCTCAGCTCTGCATGCTTGCACAGTTAGGTCTTTCCTGACTGGGCTATCTTCTTAACTCACAGAAGATGGTCTCCTTGTCAGTTGGTTTCTGCTCATAATTGGCCCTGCATTGTAATTACAACAATAGAGTAAACACTGAAGAAATGCTCTGGGCTTATTATAATTAATTTCAATACACAATTATCCAGCTGTGGAAAGACCAGTACTATTACTTTCTCAAATAGGTAGATAGACAGGAAAACAGGTCCTGAAGTGACCAGGCTAATCCTAGATTATCTTCTCTTTGACCTGAGAGGACACACTCCTAGTTGTTGACCACAAGACTCACTCTTTGGAAGGCTTCTCTGCCCCCAGCAAGCCCTTTGGCTAACTCCGCCAATGCTAGCACTTTTCTCTGGGGGTTGGGGGAGAGTTCACAATCCACCTTTATCATCCAATCAGATTCTTCCTGTGTTGTAAGGAGACTCAGCCTGCAAAGTGCACCCAAGCCTAGTCTAATTCAAGAAGGAGGAAAGGGACCCACCGTGCTTCCCACAAGATAAACTAGACTCCCCTGGGTCAAATGATAGCCCAGCTCTGGTTACCCTCTGTAGCAAGAGGCCACCTCTTTATGCGCTCTCCCTGCTGCACTCATCCTGGCCATGTGCTGTGGACTGCAAGCCTCTTGTGTGGTAATTCTTCACCTGATGGAGAAGCAGACTCAAGGAAGGAAAGCTGGCAGACAACACAGCCTCTAGAGTTCTAGCATCTTCCCCCACTCTGTATGGTCTATGTATTGTTATACTTCCCTTAAAGTAGAAGGAGGCTTCCAGAAATCACAGGACAGATGTCGAACTGTCTTTTCTACACATATAAAACACTGAAGCTATTCACATTTCTCCCTTGAGTTGGAAAATAGTGATCATAAAGAAAGAAAGCAAAATCTTATTCCCAGTATTGCTTATGACTGAATTATTTTGTCATATGTTATTATGGGCATTAGCTTGCTGCACAGGTTAACCACTCTTAAAACAAAACAAACAAACAAACAAAAAAACCCAGAAAATGTCCTTCTCAGTAAACACATTAATTTGATTTATTAAGTATTTTAGCATAGCCACATAGGCACATAAAGTTAGCCATCACAGCCAGCAAGTACTAACTTTAGTAAAAACATTTTAAACATTTCCTCTTTGATGAACTACATTTCTTTGAACAGACATCATAATTCTTTCTGCCTGTGTTCACTGGCTTTTCTTGCATAAAGCATGTTTTAAAGTCTGACTAATCTCAAGGCTAAAAATTACACAGCCTTTTTTATTTTTCCAACCCTCTTCAAAGATGTATATCCTTCTTCTTTTACTCTTGTAAGAATAAAATCAACGTTTAGAATGTGATAAGCTTTTTACTGAAGATCTACTGTGTATAGTTTTCCAGTAATGTTTTCCCTCCTAACTCACTACCTAATTCCCATTCAACTCTTATTTCTTCTTAAGTGTTATTTGCTCTGAGTAGTTTCCCTAACTATCCATTTAATTAGGCACTTCATTTTATTTTTATTAAGAATACTTTAATTATGTAGTTATATATGTTTATGTGTTTAATGTTTAATTTTACAGTTAATCTGAAGACTGAATTCAAAGGAAACATGTTTCATTATTACATTTAATTCTTTTTTAAAAAATTATTTTATTTGTTTTCATACCAACAAAAGTTTCCCCTCCCTCCTCACTTCCCTATTCCTCAGTGCACCTTTCATCTACCCACCCCCATCCACTCCTCCAATCAGAAAGGGAAGGCTTCCCATGGGGGTCAACAAAGCATAGCATCTCAAGTTGAGAGAGGACCAAATTCTTCTCCCTGCATCAAGACTGGGTAAAACATCCCAGTATGGGGAATAAGTTCCCAAAAGCCAGCTCAAGTACTAGGGGACAGGTCCTGATCCTACTGCTAGGACCCCACAAACAGACCAGTCTACACAACTGTAACCAACATGCAGAGGGCCTAGGTCAGTCCCATGCAGGCTCCTATGAACATCTGATTTTTGACAGAAATGTACAATGGAAAATAGAAAGTATCTTCAACAAACGATGCCTGCATAACTGGATGTTGGCATGTAGAAAAATGTAAATAGATCCATATTTATCACCCTGCTCAAAACTCAAGTCCAAGTGGATCAAAACCTCAATATAAATCCAGTTACACTGAAGGTGATAGAGAAGAAAGTAGGAAGTAGCCTTGAACACATTGGCACAGGAGATCACTTCCTAAATATAACACCAGTAGCATAGACACTGAGAGTAACAATTAATAAATGGGACCTCCTGAAA
The DNA here is from genome assembly GCA_902168425.1 of Peromyscus attwateri. Lineage (NCBI taxonomy): Eukaryota > Metazoa > Chordata > Mammalia > Rodentia > Cricetidae > Peromyscus > Peromyscus attwateri. The sequence continues at coordinate 67,870 of CABHPP010149319.1, forward strand.
CTGAGAAGCTTCTGTAAGGCAAAGGACATGGTCAATAAGACAAAACAACATCCTACAGAATGGGAAAAAATCTTCATCAACCCCACATCTGACAGATATGAAGAGCTAAAGAAACTAGACAGCAAAATACTAAATAATTCATTTTAAAAATGGGTACACTTCCCTCCATCTCCACCCTCAGTTTACCCCAAAGATCTCATTGATTTCCCCTTCCCAGAGAAATCCATGCATCCTTCTTTAGGTCCTCTTTGTTACCTAGCTTCTCTGGGGCTGTGGATTGTAGCCTGATTATCATTTGCTTTACATCTAATATCCACTTAAGAGTGAGTACATACCATGTTTGTCTAGTTTTTATCCAATAACTGATGGAAGCAGATGCAAAGACCCACAGCCAAGCACTGGACAAACCTCCAGGAGTCCACTTGATGAGAGAGAGGTGGGATTGTATGAGCCAGGGGGGATCGAAACCCACAGAGACAGTTGACTTGAGCTAATGGGAGCTCATGGACATGGAATCGACAGCTAGGAAGCCTGCATGGGACCCATCTTGCCTGCTGCATGTTGGTGACAGTTGTGTAGATTGGTCTGTTTGTGGGGCCCCTAACAGTAGAATCAGGACCTGTCCCTGGTACTTGAGCTGGTTTTTGGGAACCTGTTCCCCATGCTGGTATGCCTTGCCCAGCTTTGATGCAGGGAGAAGAGTTTGGTCCTGTCTCAACTTGATAGGCCATGCTTTGTTGACTCCCCTGGGAGGTCTTACCCTTTCTGATTGGAGGAGTGGATGGGAGGGGGTGGTAGATGAAAGGTGCTGGAAGGAATAGGGAAGTGAGGAGGGAGAGGAACTATGGTTGGAGTGTAAAATGAATGAAAAAAATAAATAAAATGAAATAATGGGGTACAGATTTAAACAGAGAATTCTCAACCGAAGAATCTCAAATGGCTGAGATACACACACACACACACACAAAAAATGTTCAACATCCTTAGTCATCAGGAAATGCAAATTAAAGCAACTCTGAGATACCATCTTGTACCTGTCAGAATATCTAAGATGAAAAATACTAGCCAGGTACGGTAGCGCAGGCCTTTAATCCCAGCACGGGGAGGTAGAGACAGGTGGATCTCTGTGAGTTTCAGGCCAACATGGTCTACAGAATGAGATCCAGGACAGGCACCAAAGCTACACAGAGAAACCCTGTCTTGAAGAAAACAAAAAAAACAAAAAACAAAAAAACACAAAAAAATGCTAATGACTGCCAACTTTAATTCTTATTAACAGAAAAAAAAATGGCATCATTTGATTTCCATCACGATATAAGCAGTTTATTTGGAATTACTATGTCTAACATCTGAGGTACGAATGGAGACAATGCTGTGTGATAGACATTTCCTAGGAGATGTAACACACACACGTCTTCACAACCCGTGACGGACCAAAGTGAGGATTGCACTAGTGAGCCAGTGGTTTTATTTTAATTTGGGTTGCCAACAGGAATGCAGGTTAGCTAAAGGAGGCAAGCACGGTTCCAAATCCTGGAAAAGCTCATCCCAACACAGGTGATGACTCCTGAGAACTGCAACCCTGCCCTAAAATGTTTATTCTATTTTATGCAGATGGGTATTTGCTTGCCTGTATGTCTGGGTGCCATGTGCATGACTTGTAGCCAGCACCACCGTGTCTGCCTGAATGATGCCATACTTTCTACCATGATGACAATGAACTGAACCTCTGAACTGTTAGGGGTCACCTCAACTAAATGTTGTCCTTTATTCAGTTGCTGTAGTCAAAATGTCTCTTCACAGCAATAGAAACCCTAACTAAGACAAGCTGCTAATGCAAACCAAATAAATTAATAAATAAAATTAAATGTTAAAAAAAAAGAAAACTGCAACCCAGAGTTGTCTGAACAGCTTACCCACAGATCTACAGTACAAATCCTTTGCTCTCAGCAGTTCAGCTGGTCAGAGTCTCCTACATACACAGCTCTTTGCTTCTTTGTGTACTGTTGGGGAGAGGTCATGAGAATCTTCCAAGTTCCAATTCTAGACATGACCTTTTGTTTACCTCCCAAAGCTCATGAGCCTCCTCCTCCTGCCTTCAGATAATCTTTCAATGAGGAGAAAATGGCCAAAGATAAAAGGGGACACAGGATGGCAGATGTAAAAGGCAGATAGCTGTTAAAGAAGGAGTTTATAAATGGTAGGTATAAACATATGATCAGTTATAAAACCAAGAATTGAGCATATTTTTAATATTTCTTTCTCATTTGCTATGTATTAAATAATTTTTCTTTTTTCTATCTTATTATCTCATCATAAAATATAAGATAAATTTATGAATATCATATTATTTGGCTATCACTAGTACATGTTCAGTTCTACATAGAGTAGCTTTATCTGGAAATTACATTGTTTTGTACATATTCAGTCATTAAGTATGGTTAAAGCATAGGAGTGAAGTCGACAAGAGATGAACTTGTGATGGATAATAACATGTTTTAAGTTGGTTGGACCTGAGTGTTTTGATCTTAGAACACGCCCTATTCTAAATTATTTGTGAAAATGTATTTTCAGGATATTAAAGTACAAATTTGGGCATGACACACAGCTTCATTGATAAAAGTACTGGCTGTACACACTTAGGTAACTTAGTTCAAATTCTTAGAACTCATATGTCAGCCCTGTGATAACATGAGATGTGCTCCCTGGGGCTAGCTGGCCACCAGCCTAGCTTCGGGTCCCTTGAGAAAGCTTTTCTCAAGAAAATAAGGTGGAGTATAAGAGAGAAGGCAGCCAGTGTTCTTTCTGCCTTCCACGCATGTCTGCATGAGCCATTACACAGGCACAAATCCATATCAATCTGTGTATTTAATTAAAGTACATTGAGTTCCTATGAAGTTAATGAGCTTCTCACAAACAATCCAAAGCTCTGCTCCAGTCAAAACAGCATCCTTGCCTGAGTCACAACTGACTCCTTAGATGTACAGCCAGCCTTCTGACTTCAGATGTAATCTGTGCTCAGTTGTGTATCCTGGGTGAGTGCTAGCCTGCAGATTTTTGTTCTAGAACCCTGTGAGCCAGATTTGTAAAATAAGATAGTTTCCCTTGCTTCATATTCGGTTTATCGGTTCTGTTTCTTTGAAGAACACTAACAAATACAGAGGTTTAATAAAGAGTTTAGAAAGCACTTGAAAGTGAATATATGATCACATGTCTAACTGAGGCTGCATATTAATAAGTTTGCCCAGTTAGACATGTGTAGAACCTTAGATAGACTACATCTGATTAGTGACCTATTAATTTTATTTGTAGACATTAAAGGCCAGTTGTTCTATGCAGAACTGATCTGAAATGTACAGCTATGAATGTGTAATTTGTTGAACTGAAACAGACGATATAACCAGGTATTGTCTTTCCAGGACAGATTTATAACACATCTATATTTTTACTCTAAAAAAGCATGATATATGAACATCTGTCTTCCACAGGCCATCCTTGATTTTCAATTTCCTGAGAGAAATGGAAAGAAGACAGCTAATCTACCTATCCAGGTTCATTCTGTATAAGATGTTTGAGCTAAGTTCATAAAAATCTAAATATAAGCATGTAGAAAGTGGGTGAATAAAAGCACTGTGTAGAAAAATTAAAGCATTAAGGCATGAAATAGAAGAAAACGCTGTTGAATCTCACAGAATTTTATGCTTCTCAAACTTTTAACTTTTAAATATAAGCCCTGAAAGTACTTCATTAAACTGAGAATTAAGATAGATACATTTATCGCTGGATTACTATTTTAGATTTTCAATTTCTTATAAAACTTCATACAGTAGCTGCAGCATCCAAAAGGCTGAGAATTCTATCAACCTTATATCTGGGAAATGACTCACCAAATCCATAAATCCATGAAAACTTTTCAGAATATTTCCCAAGCCACAGCATCAAATGTGCTAAAGCGGAAGTATCACGGTTTAGGTTCTTTCAGCTCAACTCTGTCACATCCCACTACCACAGTCAAGTTTCACCATCATCAGAAGTTAACAAGCTGATCGCTGATCTAGAGAAACAAGGCTGTGTGATTCAAGTGTCATTGTTTTGAGACAACTTACATTTCTGAAAAAGAAATGAATGTTCTCTCTCTGACAGTGCAGTTTGCATAAGTTTTGCTCTCAAAATTTATTTGAGCATTTATTTAAAATTTACTGGGCATTACTTGGAACTCCATTGGTTATGTCTACCAGGGAACCAGAAGCATGTTTTACACAGAACTCCAAAACGACCACACCTGCCAAAGTCTCAGAAGCATTCCCTACCTGAAAAACCCCAAACACTGCACACTCCTAAGAACCAGAGAGGGAAAAAAAAACAAAACAAAACAAAACAAAAAAAAAACCCAAGGAACAAAACACCCACCTAACAAAGAGAAGGCAGATATTGGTACCTAGAATTACAAGTATCACCAAACACAGATGTATATGTGCCAGATTAAAAACATGGTAACAACTGGAACAAGATCCAGGCTCCAAGTGGAGCTCCAGGAGTCCAATTGGCGAGAAAGAGGAGGGTTTGTGTGAGCAAGAATTGTTGAGACCAAGATTGGAAAAAGCACAGGGACAAATAGCCAAACGAATGGAAACACATGAACTATGAACCAATGGCTGAGGAGCCCCCAACTGGATCAGGCCCTCTGAATGGGTGAGACAGTTGATTGGCTTGATCTGTTTGGGAGGCATCCAGGCAGTGTGACCAGGACCTGTCCTCAGTGCATGAGTTGGCTGTTTGGAAACTGGGGCTTATACAGGGACACTTGGCTCAGCCTGGGAGGAGGGGACTGGCCCTGCCTGGACTGAATTTACCAGGTTGAACTCAATCCCCAGGGGAGTCTTTGCCCTGGAGGAGATGGGAATGAGGGGTATACTGGGGGGAAGGCGGGGAGGGGGCGGGAGGGGGGAGAACAAGGGAATCCATAGCTGATATGTCAAATTAAATTAAATTATAAAATAAAAAAAATTTTGGCTTTGAAAATTATAAATTTATAAACTCAAGTTCCATTTGCTTTTGGGATACCATCTTACAAGGACTCCAATTTGCAGTAAGGCTCGTTAAGGAAGGGAATGGCTCAGTTGCCTTTAGCCTACTGGCTATGGGTGGGTTAGGACTTCTGTTGGTCTTTTCTGTGTCTAACACACAGATTGCAAGCCCAGCGCCAGTCACTTTGAGATCTTTGGCAGCAGTTAACTCTGCAGCTCACACGATTGAGCCTGTATGATAATGAGTATTCAGAGACGGGTAATACCTGGGGGGTACTCACCAACCTAAGACAGAGCGCCTGTGTGGCCTGGGCCGGCATCTCCATGACGGGTAAGGTGACCTGCTGACGTCCCATGCAACCTAAGTCAGAAGCTCATTTATTAGTAAAAGGGGGACCTGTAGGGCCCTGACCCCCACTTTGGATAACTGTTTGCTGACCTTGGCCTTGCTTGCTGACCTTGACCTTGATATCCTCCCTATGCTAATTCCCTCCCGGGTATCACCCTCCTGAATGCTTAAGGAAAGTTCCTTGTCTATGTATCCTGCATAATAGGCGTTAACAGCTTAGATGCAAGATTGTAAAACATCTGTAGTGAACTTCTGCCCTCCAGGGTTCTCCCTTGTGCTGTAAGCCTGTATTTAAGACCTCCTCCCTCCTTCAATAAATGGCATGCAGCATTAAACAAACAAACAAAAAATTACAATGACATGCTGACTTAAAGAAAAAAAAAAAAAAAAAGAAAAAAAAAGTGACCAAGAAAATCGGGGAAAGGGAAAAAAAAAAAAAAAAAGATGTCTCCACTGGAGTCCAGGACCCAACTACAGTACACCCTGAGAAATGCAATACAGATTAAACATAAGATGTGGACTTCAAATGCTTGTAATGAATCTACATAAGGTCCTTAATGAGGATATGAATAAATCTACAACTAATAAAAATACAAACTATGGACTGAAATGATCAAAATAGTTCAAGATATGACAGTTAAAATATAATAAATAAAGAGAGTCCAAATTTGGGGAAATTGTAAATGCAAAATTTAGGAACTCAAAGAGGAACATTAGAGGCAGACCCTACCAACAGAATACAAGTGATGAAAAAGGGAGCCTTGGGCATTGCACACAAAAGAGGAGAAATGGATAACTTGGTCAAAGAAAATGTTAAATGAAAAAAAAAGAATGATAAATGGATGGAGCTAACAAAAATCACCCTGAGTAGAATAACCCAGACCTCGAAACAGAAATATGGTATGTATGGTACATGTTGACTTATATGTGGATATTATCTGTTAAGTCAGTGATAACGAAGCTACAATCCATAGAACCCCAGAGGGCAGCTACAGAATAAATGACTAAGAGGTACATATAGATTTAATTATCAAAGGGAAATAGAAGAGATTATTATGGATGGATGAGGGCTGGAAGAGGAGGATCAAATGAGGAGGAGAAAGAGGGTCAAGGGAGGGAGGATGGGGAGAGCCAGCTAAAATTAAGGGCCATTTGTAGAGTACTATGGAAAAATAATACAGTAGAAGCTTTCTAAAATAATTTGGTCACATTTATAATAAAATGTTATTAGGGCATATGTTATACAATCTAATTTTACTCTTCCCAATTTTATCTGACTACATCATGAATAAATTTAAAAACTAATTGTGTAGTATTTGAGGGAAGTAGGTACTGTTCGTGGGCGTTTTCACTCCTTGGCCTTGGTCACTTCCATTTGACCCTCTCTGCTTTATACTTGCAGCAGAAGTTTGAAGAAAGGATGCTGTGTATTCAGACAAAAAAGGGATGGCAGATGTTTGAGGAATGAAAGTTCTGAACTTGCTTTAAAACCTTCACAGTGTATACAGGTCCACAAACATCACATGACATGACAAAGTTATGTTCAAATTTTGTGTTTTCTCCGGCATTCAAATAAGTTTATTTCAAAAATTAAAGCATTGTGTATCTCTGTCATCTGCATTTGCATTCACTGTGAATATAGTTATTATATATGTTGGGTAATTATTATCCAGTGATTAATTTTATGAGATACTGCAAGACATTTTTCAAAAAACATAGACATCTGCGTATTTTAGCAACAATGGATGAGAATTTCATACATTGAAATGTTCTGTAGAAGAAAATGTTCTCTAGTTTGATGAGAGTATATTTTAAAACAGTATCTTAGCTTTAATTTGATTAATTCCAATGTTTAACAATGTCAAATATATTTTCTGAATTAGAGATGTATGTAGACTTCTATTTTAATTATTTATCTAATTAGATTATGTATTTGTTTATTTTAAGAAAGTATCCCAATACACATGCATCTCAGACTACTGTGTGACTTATTATGATGTCCAGGAACTTGAGATTGTCTTGCCTTTGCTTGCCAACCTATGGAATTGCTTGTATGATTCTCCATGCCTAGCTCTTTATATTTGATAATAAATATCCAAACTAAAGTAATCTTTAGATTGACTGCATTTGTCTCATAGTTTACTATGATTACTTTGCAGCTTCTGAATACAGTGCTTGTTTCAGATACAGATACTAAAAAGGAAACAGGTTATTGTGGTTAATATTCATTGTCTTGTCTTGTGACCACATTTAGGATCATTTAGGGCACTGTTTTTTAACCTGAGGGTGTAAAATGAGCCTTTCACAGGGATCACTTAAGATCATCGGAAAACACAGACCTTTACACTATGATTCATAACAGTAGCAATATTAAAATTATGAAGCAGCAACATAATAATTTTATGGTTGGGAGTGAACACCACACGTGGAACTGTGTTAAAGGGTGTACCATTAGGAAGGTTGAGAATCATTGCTCTGTAGTTCTTGAATCCTATATCAAATTTTGTACAGTATGTATTTTTCCATCTTGTACTCCTTAAAATCATCTAAAATCTCAGCATAAAATCAAATCCACCAATGTCCTGTTATAGAACGCCATTACAGCACCACACACACTGTGGACCAATGTAATGTGGATTTTCCTGATGCCTGTCTGCTCTCTGAAATTCCACGTTTTATCTAAGCTCACCACATTCTGATTACCTCTCCTAAAGAGCAGGATCACCATTTTAGTAAAAAAAAAAAAAAAAAAAAAAAAAAAAAAAAAAAAAAAAAAACTACAGTTGTAAGTCGGTTAATTTAATAGCTCTGTGACTCTTATTCAAATTCTATATAGAAACCTCTCATCCTAAATCTGATGCTTAGTGAGAATGATAATAACGTGATCCAATCTGTCACTCACCTTATAATTTAAAACATATTATTCTCCCCCTTTGTCTCAATTACAGGATGATCATACATAATATACTAGAATCATATCCCTTATTATCAGTTTAAATTGGCTTAGCTGTCTCTCCCATGGGAGAACTTACCCTTTTAAAGGAGGGAATGAGGGATGGGTGGGGGAGGAGGCACGGAGAGTGGGAGGAGGGATGAGAGGGGTATCTGTGGTTGGTATGTAAAATGAATGAAAAAAAATTTTAAAAAGGGACTGGGAGTTCTGCTGGACAACACAGCCTGAGATAAAAACACACGTTCAGGCTACTTAAGGCTTAAGACTGTGAGAGGAGTTTTGGTTTGGTCAGATGATGTTTATGTGAATTTTACTGACAAAATTCATACTTATACTTTATTCAAAGCTACTCCGAAAAAAAGTTTCAGTCTATTGCAATCCAGAGAGATTTTTGTCACATTGCACAGTTTTCCCTTCTTCAGTGTTTTATTACAGAAGAAACTTGTACATGGAGGTGGTTACTGGACCTCAGTCAGCATCATTTTATTTACAGAGGAGGAGGCAGAAAAATGGACGCTCAAAATGAAGATTTCTGAACAAGTCTCCAGGCTAATCTTCTCTGTCATCTCAGTCCCAGGGCCGCTTCCTGCTCCTCCAGGGCTTCTGACACACTCAGGATGTGGTTGCAACACTGTGTCTCATATAGTAATAGACCGCAGAGTCCTCAGATGTCAGACTGCTGAGCTCCGTGCAGGCCATATTGGAGGATGTGTCTGCAGTCAGTATGGCCTGGCCCTGGAACTTTGAGCATAGTCAGTATCACCATTTCCGGGATCAATCCATCCAAACCACTCCAGGCTCTATCCAGGCCTCCACTTTACCCAGTTCACATAGTAGTCAGTGAAGGTGTAGCTGTGGAAAATAGCCTCACTGAGGACCCAGGCCTCCCCAGCTCTGTCCCTGACTGCTGCAGCTGGACCTGGGAGTGGACACCTGTGGAGAGAAAGGCAGAGTGGATGTCATTGTCACCTCAGTCCCTGTTCCCTCTTCAGGTTTGGATCTGAAAAGCCCCTTACCTGCAGTTGCTGACATGAGGAAGAGAATGATCCAGCTCCATTCCATGGCTGCGCAGCACCTTCCTGTACTAGTAAATCTAGCCAGAAAGGAATGTTTCCTGTTCAGTTCAAGAGACATTTCCACATTCGTGTTCACTGGTGCTGTATTGATAACAGCTGAGAAAATGGAATCAACACAGATGTCCAACAACAGACAAACAGATAATGAAAATGTAAGACATATAGACCATGGAATACTACTCAATGGCAAAACATTAATTTGGAATCTACAGATGGATACACCATGGTGTCCTCAGTGATCAGGTGTCTGAGCCTCAGGAAAAACTATTTGGATATGTCTCTGGCCATGTCTGAAGTGTCCACTCTGCATGTGACCTTAGGAGGAAGTTACAGACAACTTCTCAAGCCCATTCCCCTGGAACAATATCATGCATGAGCCTCTGAAACTGCTAGTGAAGGAATGGCCAGACAAGTCAAGGACTGTGTATGTGATGGTTAGCTGGACTTAGGCCCATATACCCTTTAGTTCAAATGAATGGGAAACATGCTGACAAAGTTCAATCAGTGACATCAAAAAGAATAAAAAAGTAAATACAAAAAAACCCCAATGTTTCATCAGCCCTCAAACCCTTTGCTGCTTGTATTCCTTCCTGTGTGACTACTAAACAATAATTATTTCCCGTTGGTTAGTGTTTTCAGGTTAAAATATCGCTGTGTCTTATTTAAATCGCCTTTGTGTTTACTTTCTTTTCCCAAAGATTTACACATATTATGGTGTGCTCAGTTATTATATTACTTTTTGTGAACAATAGTGACTAAAGGGATCAAAGGCATCTGCACACAGTATGTGAAGAATCAAAGGGAAGGGACAAACGTGAGCAAATGGAGTCCTTAAAATATCAGACTATATGAAACAAGTGTCAGTTTTTGCACAAATACCAAAACTCACTCATGAACAAGTCTAAACAGGAGCATGTCAAACAATCCTTAGCAAGCTTTTGTGTGAATCTAGTTCTTCTTGGCATCGGATTAGTGTGGATTATTAAATCTAATAGCAAGTGTTATTAATCTATGAAGTTAATGATCTGCTTCACAAATAAACCACACTGAAAATTGTATTTTGGTAAGCACAATTCTCACATTTTCTTTTATATTAAGAGATTTTCTATTCATTTTACATATCAACCACGGATTCCACTGTCCTTCCTCCTCCCACCCCCCAGCCTTCCCCCCTAACCCACCCGCCATTCCCACCTCCTCCAAGGCAAGGTCTCCCATGGGGAGTCAGCAGAGCCTGGTACATTCAGTTGAAGCAGATCCAAGCCCCTCCTCCCTTCATCAGGGATGCGCAAAGTGTCACAGCATAGGCACTAGGATCCAAAAAGCCAGCTCATGCACCAAGGACAGGTCCCGGTCCCACTGCCTGGTGACCCCGGAAACAGTTTAAGTTAAACAAGTGTCTCACTTATCCAGAGGGCCTCGTCCAGTACTATGGGGACTCCGCAGCTATTGGTCCAGAGTTCATGTGTTTCCACTAGTTTGGCTAGTTGTCTCTGTACTTTTTCCAATCATGGTCTCGATATCTCTTGCTCATAGAATCCCTCCTCTCTCTCTTCGATTGGACTCCTAGAGCTCTGCCTGGGACCTGGCTGTGTATCTCTGCATCTGCTTCCATCAGTCACTGGATGAGGGTTCTATGATTACAGTTAGGGCATTCAGCCATCTGATGTAGGTCAGCTCAGGCACCTCTCCACCATTGCCTGCCAGTAGTTTATGGTAGAGTCATCTTTGAGGATTCCTGGGGACCTCCCTAGCACTCTGCTTTTCCCTATTCCCATGATGTCTTTGTTTATCATGGTATCTCTTTCCTTGTTCTTCCACTCTGTTCCTGATTCAGCTGGAACCTCCAGCTCCCCTGAGCTCTCTTCCCTCCCACCCCCGACCCTTGCCCTCCATTACTCCCCATCCGAATCCCCAGTTTGCTTTTGTAGATCTCATCCATTTCTCCATTGCTGGGCCATTCTTGCGTCTTTCCTAGGGTCCTCCTTAACCAGACTGCAACCCACAGTTCTCACATTTTTCTATAAGAATTCCAACATGTCTTTCAAGTTAATGTACTATGGTTCTACCATGCAACTCTTAGTTTTTAAAACATCTGTGTCTCTCTGAGATGTTGAATTGAATCATAATTATCAGTGTGAGGCCTTTAGAAGGTGAGTAGATGATGATTATACTAGTGTCTTGACGTAGGACATAAAAAGACACAGAAAGCAAGTGTTTCCAAGGATTTGGTCAGATGCCACATTGAAGAGGATATTCTCAAAACCTGCCTGAATGAACACTTTATTCTTAAACATCCTAGAATTCCAGCATAGGAGGAATTAAATGGTTTTGTTATTAAGCTGTCCAGTTAACTGAACTTTATCATATAATACTTCCCAAAGTCAAGACAGTATTCATGATTTGTAATTATTTTTAACAATTTCTGACAGTCTACATTGAAATATGTTTTTTCTGGTATTATATTTTATCAGCCTAAATACTGGTTATGAGCATTTTACATTTTGTTTTTTACCAGTAACTAATTTTTACATTTTTCTTTGAATAGTTACAATTTTTCCTTTGTGAGAAAAAATTACAGATTTAGGGTCTACCTTTTCTGTGTTACTTAAAAAAAAAAAAACATTGCTTTTTAATTGTCATGTCACCTTGAAACTTAAAATTAAGTCCATTTTCATCTTGTGAAGTTCATCTATTATTTACTCACTTTAGATGCCTTTAATGACACTTTACTTGTTTTGTTCTTTTTTTTTGTTATTGTTGTTGTTGTTGTTTGTTTTTCCAGCAGTGTTTCTATTGTTGTTTGTGGTAGTGTGGTTTGACAGCAATCTGTGAATATAGTAGAATATCATTAGTAGTCATTTCATTTCTTTCCAGTTGTATTGCTTCTATTCCATGTCTCTACTCCCCTGTCTTAGGTTCCTGGCCACCCAGGCTGTGTATGGCATGGACTCCTTCTCTTTCTTGGACCTCAAGTTAAAACAGACTTTGGTTAGCCATTGCCACAAGCTCTGCCAGACCACTGTCCCTGGTCATCTTGCAGGCAGGACAGATTGTAAGTGGAGAGTTTTGTGGCTGGGTTGTGTCCAGGTTGCTCTTTGTGTAGCCTGCATGGTACCTTCTGCTCCAATGAGACTAGAACACAGCAGTGAAGGGTCCATGCAGACAGGCATCAGCATGACCTCTTTATATTCAATATGCTGTGTGAATGTTGTCTATGGCAACCAATGACTCATTGTCATGAACAGTTGCCAGTCAAGATGATGGACAAAGGGATATTCTATATAACATACCGAAGCCTCCAATGCCATCAGAATGGATCAAGATGGAGAGTCAGGAGAGAAGGAGAAGCAGAGATTTTTCTGTTTTTTTTTTTTGTATTTTTTTTTCTGGCATAGTTTTTATTCTGTTATTGGGGTTTTGCTGTTGATTTGTTTTTGAGTTTGTTTGCTTGCTTGCTTACTTTGTTTTCCTTTCTTTTGTGGGGGGTATGCAACAGGGATGAGGTGGGGATATGGAAGACCTGGAGGTGAACAGAATTGGGGAGCATGATGTGAAATCCCCAAAGATTCAATAAAGATTTTTTTTAAAAAAATACATAACTGATCAAGAGTATTCATAGCATCTTAAAGATGTCCCAAACTTAATCATACCTTAATTTTCAATTTTTATTTTAACGTTGGATTAATTAAATAACAAGGAAAACATACATGAGCATGTTGAACATGATTGTTTTACAAGAATTAAAATTTGTTCTAGATCCTCATCACTATCAGAAAAAAAAAATGGTAGCACTTACTTCTATTCCCAACACTGGGGCCGCAGATACAAAGTTTTCCCTGGGATCTGTTAGCCAGCTAGTCTATGCAATCTGAAATCCCCGGATATTATAGACCTTATCTAGTGGAGAACAATAGTGAAAGCTGGCTGTCATTGATTTCTGATCTCTGTAGCCCAAACACACACATTCAACACACACACACACACACACACACACACACACACACACACACACACAAGCACACACACAGCTCATTTACAGATATCCATATTACAAGGAAAGTCAATCTTCTATCTCAATCAGCCTTGACTAAATGAATGTATCCAAGCTGCATTATTGGGGCCTATTTATTTCACAAAAGTCACTGAGTTAAACACAAATCTTATCAAACTCACTCCCAAGGTGAAAACTCGAAATTAATCTCTGAATCTTCCTGATAGGTGGAGACTCCTTTTTCTAAGTTATATTACCATAATTGGGAGAAAGGGAGTTCAGGAAATGGGTGGACTGGCAGTTTTCTGTAAAACTGTCTGCCTTTTCATTCCACTGGGATGCAAAGGCTCTTGGCTTTCATCACTATAGCACCTGGTCATTAGCTGAGAGTTATGTGCCCTGCTTGCTGCGTCTGGGTTTAAATAAAGCTTTCAGGCTGTCAAAGAGCCCATAAAATTTTAGAGGTCACAGGGGTAATTTTTAAAAGCATATTCCTTTTGTAAAAGGAGATACCTAGGCAATTAAATACCCTATATAACCTGGCTGCTAGGTTGTTAGTAAAGATATGTGAATATGAGAACTACCTATATTTTATATGAGTTACTGAGAATGAACATAAGTCAAAGAGCCCTAACCACTGTACTAAAAAATGCAAAATCCTTGTGTGGACCTTTTTTTTGTTATTTAATTTATTTAAAATTATAAGGAAAAATAAAGGGATGCTAGTTCTAAACAGAACTGACTTACAGAAAAATTAACGATGAATTAGATAAATGCAAAATAATTCTGACAAGTCATTTAAAAAATATAAAGTTGAAATATGAGAAACTGAATTTTTTGAAGTAACTTGAAATGTAATAGTTTAAACATATATTTTATCTTATAATTTCATTAATAATTTTGAAGTAAAAATATAGTGATCACTGGGCATGGTGATACATACCTTTAATCTCTGTATTTGAGAGGCAGAAATAGGTGGATCTCAGTGAGTTCATGGCCAGCCTGGTCTACATATCTACACAGCAAGGTTCAAGTCAGCTAGAGCTGCATAGTGAGAATCTCTCTCTCTCCCTCCCTCTCTCTCTCTCTTTCTCTCTCTCTCTCCCTCTCTCTCTCTGTCTCTGTCTCTCTCTGTCTCTCTGTCTCTCTCTCTCCTCTCTCTCTCACTTCTCTTATATATACACATATATATGTGTATATATACACACTCATGTATATAACTATAGATATGTATAGATATGTGTATATATGTATACATGTAGAGGAAAGCTAGCTAGCTAGCTAGATGATAGACAGACATACAATGAAATGGTTTAAGAATAACAAATATACATTTATTTTCCCCCTAATAGGAGCTTTCCATGTTCATGACTGAGTTAGATTTTTTGTTTTCATTACTTCTTCTGTTTTCTTTCAATAGGACTAATTAGTTTCATTTATTTGGATAAAATATTGACAGATTACAGTTAAATCATAATTGATGCAATTAGTGTCATTGGGGAATTTATATTTCAATTCTCTTCAACTGTCAAAATACAAGGTTCATTCCAAATTTGCTTACACTATGAAAATTATATTAGCTTAGTACATTGTCATCTTCAATAATAATTAATTTGTACTTTTTGATTTTTTTTAAGCATTGTGAATAAATGCTGAATGGCTCCATATGAGTCTAAGCTTTATCTATGAGGTAATGAGCTCATGTGGTTAAGCAATTTGTCCCAAACTGGTGTGCTAAATTTTTGGAGGATTTTTGGTACCTTTAGAGGTGGGACCTATTTGGAGAAAGTGCCTTACTGATGGGTAGGCACAAAGGATCCTCCCTGGGCCCTCAGCATGGCCACAGCTCTTCCTGCTTTCTGATCCACAGGGGTGTAACATGTTTCATGGCAAACTCATTTTAGAATCTAAGGCTCAGGTATCACACATCCACACCCTGATGAACTTCAGATCTCTGAGATGTCAGCCAAGGAAAAGTCCTTCCACCTTTAAATTGCCTTTGAATCTTACTAAAGTTAACCATTAACTTTGAGAGATGGAATTTGAATATTAAGAATTAAAATTTTCAGTAGTTATTGTTTTACCATCTTCATAATCTTTATAATGTCAACCATATTGCCATATACTACATATCAATCTGCAAAAATTTGTCATTGTTAGTATTTAGTGGTTAACTCGGTTATTTTCCATGCTTTCCCAGGTCTTTTTTCAGTCTACATAGACTAAAAGTCCTTGAAAGGAGAAACATTTCATCTAATCATTATGAATGTATCATTAGAATGTAGAAAATTGATTGCAATTATACCACCATGGTCTTATATTTTTAAATACTAAGTTAATATTAATAAGACATCTTAACAAACCAGAACTAGCAATGGCACAGTGTTTGTGAGGAAATATTCACTAAGTTTTAAAGTTTCAAGTTCCAGAAAATGTTAGTAAAATCCAAATAGAAAGGTAGGTGAGGCAGACACCATAAAGCAACTAGAAAAATCCTGCCCATGTAACATTTAACCAACAGGGAAACAGAACAAGGAGCTGCCACTTCCTTCCCACTGAAACAAAAAAACATAGTTTAAATTATACTGCCAATTCATGTCAGACTCCTGTCCACTGAGCAGAAGGAAAAATAATTTAGTAATAATAATAATAAAAAAAAGCTTGGGTTGATTTCTGGGAGAGTCACTTATACCTTGCACCACCTAACATACAAACATAATAAACAGATTTTATAACTGTTCTAAAAAACACAAGAATTAGACAAGTTTACTAAACTGAAATGCAGAAACAAGCAGACAAAAAGGTAAATTTGATAAATACAAAATTTTATAAAGAAAAAAAACCCTCCTCATTTATAAAGAATACCTGAGATTGATTTATGGAATACAATAAATTCCATTAATTCTGAATTCCTGGAAATCACAAATAATATACTTATATTCCTCATGCTCTTATATTCCTCCTGAGCTTACATATTTCATGGCAAGTACATGTTTACTTTGTTTGGGATATGGAGCATGTGTCCCTACATAGAGAAATTAGCTTAAAATTATAAAGGTTTATTTTGTAGGTATCTATGTACAGTGATACATGATTATATATTTATAGGTACAAGATAGATAATGATAGCATATATATATATATATAATCAGAATTAAATAAATCTGTTGTTTGTTGTCAAATATATAATGAAGAAGAAACATAATACTCAGAAAGCAGAACAGTTTCAATGTTGTGACTTTCCCTCTGAAACATCAGGAACAATATTCTAGACTCATGACTATAATATAAAAAATAAGTATGTTTGAAAGTAGGCCCTAGGGATGCAACTAAGTAGGTCTCATTTGCATAAACAGAGTCATATTGGAGAAAGGATTCAGCAGAATGAGTTTCCATGAACAGATTTCATAACTTTTGTAACAAAACATGAATCAAACAAGTTTACTAAACCGAAACAATAAAATGGATTGTGCAAAATCTAGTTATAAAACAAAATCCACATAAAAATGTATTTATTCACACATTACCAACTTCCAAAAATCTTCTGATAAATAATAAATCTGAAGATGTACATAAATTAAAATCATGGTCCTCTTCTAATTATCTGTCCCTCTCCATATATGTAGGTATATGTATGTGCAATTGTGTGCATGTCAGTACATTTGCTTCCATGTAAGTATATATGTAAATAAATATATTATAAATATATAAACATGCAAGCATATATATTATCACTATATACATACATAATCACTATATCTGTCTAGCAAATATTCGTAGGTATAGCTTAAAACAATACGTAGAAAGAGTCCAGAATTTATCAGTACATGGTAATTATTTTATAGCATATATACTTTTTAATAATTTGTTTTTAGATGATTTTTGTCCTCTAGAATTGAGCAAGGATATAATACAATGTAGCATGTATTAATAACAACAGTGCTGAGGCTGGAGAAATGGCTCAGCATGTAGGAACACCTATTTCTTTTGTTTAGAACCCAGGTTCAATTCCCAGCACCCAAATTTTGGCCCACAATTGTTTATAACTCCAGTTCCAAGGGACTTGACAAATTCTTTTGCTCTCCCTGAGCAACAGGCAGGCATGAGAATCACCTGAATCTATTCAGTAAAAATATCCATAGATACAAAATTAAAAATAAATCAAATAAAAATCTATCATTAATAGGCATTGTGCCAAAAAATTAGTTTAAATTAGCTACATATCTATTTTTATTATCTGATGAAGGAATTAGATTGTTCATAAAGAAATTGCACATATTATTTTTTAAAATAATCATCTGAGAAAAATAACAGAGTACAGTGTTTTGAGTTTAAATAAAGCTTTGGAAACCTTAAAACTCTCATATAAACAGTTCATCATAAAAGTCAAGTATACAGTATATAAAAACAGGGTAATAATGTTGTCTTCTAACCTCCAAACTGCCTCAATGAATGGTGAGAAACTACTCAAAAATTTCAAATTATTCATATTTTAATAGAAATGGTTATATTTAACCAAGCTGTAAATCAAATACAAAGGCAGAAAAAAATATATGCCAGACAAACCTTAAGAAATATAGAACATAATTTGAGTTTTGGCTGATTAGTTGAAATGGACAACAGTCAATCAAATTAGCCAGCCAAGAAATAGGAAGATATAAAATCTATAGAGATCCCATTTATTAATTGTTGTTCTCAGTGTTTGTGCTACTGGTGTTATATTTAGGAAGTGGTTTCCTGTGCCAATATGTTCAAGACTACTTCCTACTTTCTCTTCTATCAAGTTCAGTGTATATTGATGTAATTACTAAGGCCACTCCACGTAGTTATAAGGAAGATTTATTTAGTGGGTAACTTACAAATGAAGGGATAGGTAGGTGGTGGGTTCTGGAAAAGAGGCAGCGCAGTCTGGCGGTGTTCTCTGGAGAACCCTCCTCGGTCTACCTCTCGCGTCCAGGTCCAGGAAAGAAGAGAGCGCTGCGCGTCCCGATCTCTGGTCTTCAGGGCCTCCCTTGGCCCTGCCTTGTAGGCGTGATAGTTATGGAAGCCTCAATGGGGGTTGGAACTTCCAGACTAAAGCTGGAATGGCTACCCACTACATCTGTAACTGGATTTATGTTGAGGTCTTTGATCCACTTAGACTTCTGTTTTGTGCATGGTGACAGATATGCATCTATTTGCAATCTTCAGCATGTTGACATCCAGTTATGCCAGCACCATTTGTTGAAGATGCTTTTTTTCCCCATGGTACGGTTTTGGCTTCTTTGTTGAAAATCAGATGTTCATAGGTGTGTGGATTAATATCAGGGTCTTCAATTCGATTCCACTGGTCCATGTGTTGGCTTTTATGCCTGTACCAAGATGTTTTTATTACTATAGCTCTATACTAGAGCTTGAGGTCAGGGATTGTGATGCCTCTAGAGGTTGCTTTATTATACAGGATTCTTTTAGCAATCCTAGGGTTTTTTTTGTTTTTTTTTTTTCATATAAAGTTAAGTATTGTTCTTTCCAAGTCTGTGAAGAATTGTGTTGGGATTTTAAGGGGGATTGCACTGAATCTGTATATTGATTTTGGTAAGATTGCCATTTTTACTATGTTAATTCTATCTATCCATGAGCATGGGAGATCTTTTCATTTTCTGATATCTTCTTTGATTTCTTTCTTCAGAGACTTAAAGTTCTTATCACACAGGTCTTTGACTTGCTTAGTTAGAGTTACCCCAAGGTATTTTATATTATTTGTGGCTATTGTAAAGGGTGATGTTTCTCTGATTTCTTTCTCAGCCCATTTATCATTTGTATATAGGAGGGCTACTGATTTTTTGAGTTGATCTTGTATCCTACCACTTTACTGAAGGAGTTTATCAGCTGCAGGAGTTCCCTGGTAGAATTTTTGGGGTAACTTATGTATACTATCATATCATCTGCAAATAGTGAAAATTTGTCTTCTTCCTTTCCAATTTGTATCCCCTTGATCTTCTTTTGTTGTCTTATTGCTCTAGCTAGGACTTCAAGTATGGGGAGAGTGGACAGCCTTGTCTTGTTCCTGATTTTAGTGGAATCGCTTTGAATTTCTCTCCATTTAATTTGATGTTGGCTGTCAGCTTGCTGTAAATTGCCTTTAGTTTTTTTATGTTTAGGTATGTTCCTTGTATTCCTGATCTCTCCACAACGTTTAAGTGAGACATCAAAATACTGAGCAATTCAATTAAAAAATGTGCTACAGAGCTTAACAGGGTTCTCAACAGAAGAATCTCAAATGGTTGAAAAACATTTAAGGAATTGCTGAACATCCTCAGTCATCAGGGAAATGCAAATCAAAACAACTCTGAGATACCATCTCCTACCTGTCAGAATGACTAAGATCAAAAACTCTGAAGACAGCTTTTGTTGGAGAAGATGTAGAGCAAGAGGAACATATCTCCACTGTTGGTGGGAATGCAAAACTTGTACAGCCACTCTGGAAATCAGTATGGCAGTTTCTCAGAAAATTGGGAATAAGTCTTCCTCAAGATCCAGTTATACCACTCTTGGGCATATACCCAAGGAATGCTCAATCTTAGCACAAGGACACATCCTCAACTATGTTCATAGCAGCATTATTCATAATAGCAAGAACCTAGAAATAACCTAGATGCCCCTCAACTGAAGAATGGTTTAAGAAAATGTGGTACATAGACACAATGGAGTACTACTCAGCAGTAAAAAGCAATGATATCATGAAATTTGCAGGCAAATGGATGGAACTAGAAAATATCATCCTGAGTGAGGTAAACCAGACTCAGAAGAACAAACATAATATGTACTCACTCATAAGTGGATACTAGATGTAAGGCAAAGGATAACCAGACTACAACCCACAGCTCTAGAGAAGCTAGCTAACAAAGAGGGACCCTAAGAGAGACACATAGATAGCCCAGCGAAGGAGAAATAGATGAGATCTACATGAGCAAACTGGGAGTGGGGGCGTAATGGAGGGCAAAGAATGGGGGATGAGAACATAAGAAAATGAGAGGGCTGAGCTGGAACAGGGACAGAGTGGGAGAGCAAGGAAAGAGATAACATGATAAATGAAGACATTATGGGAATAGGAAGAGGCAGGGTGCCCGGGAAGCTGTCAGAAATCCACAAGGACTCTGGTGACCAGTCTAGTGAATACCCTGTCATCAGAGAGCCTTCATCCAGTGACTGATGAAAGCAGATGCGGAGATCCACTTCAGGGCACCAGGCTGAGCCCAGGGAACCCCATCAGTGAGAGAGAGGAGGGATTCTGTAGGCAGGGGACATTGAGATCATGATGGGAAAACATGCAGAGATGACCAGCCACACTAGTAGAAACCCATGAACTGTGAACTAATAGCTATGGAG
Source organism: Peromyscus attwateri (assembly GCA_902168425.1). Classification (NCBI taxonomy): domain Eukaryota; kingdom Metazoa; phylum Chordata; class Mammalia; order Rodentia; family Cricetidae; genus Peromyscus; species Peromyscus attwateri. The sequence continues at coordinate 88,637 of CABHPP010149319.1, forward strand.
TCCCCATCGGATTAGACTAGGCCCTCTGGATACAAGAGACAGTTGTTTAGCTTGATCTGTTTGGGGGGCTCACAGGCAGGAGGATTGTGATCTGTCTCTGGTGCATGGGTGGGCTATTTGGGGCCCAGTGCCTAGGCTACAGCTTTGGTGCAGGGGGGAGGAGCTTGGACCTGCCTCAGCTGAGTGTGGCAGGCTCTGCTGACTCCCCATGGGAGACCTTGATTTGGAAAATGTGCAGATGGTGGGTGGGTTGGGAGGGAAGGCTGAGGAATGGGAAGAGGGAAACGGGGGAATCTGTGGTTGTATGTAAAATGAATAGAACATTTCTTAATAAAAGAAATGAAAAAAAGAATAATATCTATAGAGAATCGAGTTAATCTTCCTGAGAATTTTATACTTCTGAATACAAGTGCTCAATCTGTGAAGAAAAGAGTTCAGGACTGAATGGATGTTTTATCATAAAGCTAGCACTTACCATTTAGAATGCAAAGAAACCCAGATAGTATAACACATGAATCGCCATAGAGATAAGCATGCTAATTATGGTGCTACCACAAACAACCTGATTGGACTTTTAAAAATATACCACATTGCATGTCTCACAAGGGGCTGGAGCAGCCACAATGAGCCAGGAAATCTCTCAGGCCAAGGAGGAAGCAGCTTGAAGCAAGCAGAAACTTTGTTCAAGCATAGGAGTCCCACACCAGTAGGCTGTTTATAGTGTGCCAGCCTGTCGTCTGGGTTCAGTGAACAGACTTGCATTTGTTTATTTAAAGTTTCGGTATTTGACTTAGTATTGAATGTTTGTGTGTAAGTGGAGACTGTTAGAGCCACACTGCTGGAGTTACAGGTTGTTACAGATGCTGGGAGCAGAAGTAAGAACGTTCATTTCAGACCAAGATGTGTATTGCTGTGTAGAAGGCCGTACTGTGAAAGTTAAATTACATTCACAGAATAAAGGAGGAACCCCATATTCTAAAATAACACTGCTCAAACATCCTGAAGAAACACGCCTTAGAGAAGAGGTACACATGTAAAACTTCTGCTTCAATGTAGACTGTATGAAAAGTTTATGAATGAAGCTTTAGCTGATCATCACATTAATGTTTCATTTAGAAAAATTACCTTCTAGGAAAAAAATGTTTCAATGAACTGTAACTGTTAACTCCAAGCACAGAGGAGGAAGGTGCAGCTGTCACTTTACTCTTCTTTGAAGTTGGAGCCTTTTAACTTCCCCAGGGTGCTAAGCAATGCCTGCATACAGTTCTATCATCACAGTGCATTCTTTTTTCTGTACTCGGTGGGAATCGCCTACTTCTTTCCATAATACAACAGGCTCATTTCATTATTTTACCATCCTATATGAACTAGTACAGTCAAAACTTCAATTATCCCATGACTTATGTTTTCTAGCACAAGATCTGCCAAATTTATTCACGAAAACATGATTTTTTTATGTACCCTGCTCTCAGATGGACACAGCTTGCTGCTCAGCAACACTTTACTAATTCATGCTCCACCTCCCAGAGCATGCTATTCTCTAGTTGAACGCAGGAGTGTCTGTCTTTTCTTTTATGATTCATGATGACTGAAAAAATAATTCTGTAACCTCTACACTATTTTATGTCTCACAGACACACACACACACACACACAGAGAGAGAGAGAGAGAGAGAGAGAGAGAGAGAGAGAGAGAGAGATGCTTAGATAAACCATGCCTATCATACTTAACTTTCTGAGATGCACTCCATAAGTTACATTATATTATTCTGATTTCTCTTTCTTTTTCAAAAGGTCACAAATATAGTAATAGTAAATAAGAATAAAACTCTAGGCTGGGCGTTGGTGCCGCACGCCTTTAATCCCAGCACTCAGGAGGCAGAGCCAGGCAGATCTCTGTGAGTTCGAGGCCAGCCTGGTCTCCAAAGAGAGTTCCAGGAAAGGTGCAAAGCTACACAGAGAAACCCTGTCTCGAAAAACAAAAAACAAACAAACAAACAAAAAAAGAATAAAACTCTATTTTTCTCTTAGCCAGTCTTCTCTCTCTCTCTCTCTCTCTCTCTCTCTCTCTCTCTCTCTCTCTCTCTCTCTTCCTCCCCTCATCCCTCCTTGTCTTTTCTTATTATTGACCTATTTAATGGCTAAGGGACAGGTTTTCATAGCTGAGTCACTTTTTTCTCATTAGTCTTCTGCTAAAAGCTTGAAATGGAGATGAGTTTTATGGTAAACCTTTACTATTCTCTTCTGTCACTAAGTATGATTTCAAATGCAAATTTTCCTCATTTCTTTATTGTTTTTTACTTTAAGGTTTTAATGCATTTTATTTGCACGTGTTAATTATACATAATAGTTAGACTCCCTGTAACATTTTCATGTAGATACATAATGTGTGACTATCATCCAGTGTGGACTATCATCCAGTTCTTTTGTCTCCCCGCTTCCCCATTAATCTCATTCCTTTTGTCAACTAGTCCTCTTCTTCCTTTCATTCATAGTTTTATTTATTATTTATACTTGTACTTTGAATATTTCATACATGGATATAATATAATCTAATCACCATCACAAGCCACCATTTCTTACCTCTCTCCTAACATATTCAATCCTCACTTCCCCTGCAACTTCCTTCCCACATTGCTGTCTTTCACTTACTCTGTTTTGTGGCCCACCGAGTTTAACACATGACTATCTTTTGGCTTGGAACTATTCATTGGAACTTTGTGGTTTCAGCAGTGGGTAGAAGACCTGAGGCAGTGACTCCCAACCATATATTAACAGTACAAGGTTATTCAAGAGTAATAGAGCTCCTTGGGCCTTTAACCCATCCATGGCTTTTGGTAGGCAAAGCCTTTCAATATTCCACAAACCCCAAATTAATAAGTTTTAATTATTTTTGAAGAATATTTTATGAATTTTGTTTATTCATGCATTCTCTTCTCTCTTTAGAAATCATGTTTCTGCAATTTTTAACTTTAAGTAAACTTCCAATATATTCTTTTGATTGTCTCTCTCTATGAATTATATTTAATGTTGCTGATTCTCTACTGTATTTTTACAATTTTAAAAAATATAATATTTATTTATTCCTTATACCTATCTTCAATAATGCCAAAGACAGATACATTAGCATTCAGGAATGGGATTAAAACACAGACTTGGTTGTCTGTAAGTGCCACAATGACTTGAAAATGCAAAATATTCCCTAATAAAAAAAGGGAAATAAGGAATTTCAAGACCTTAACCATTGCAATTTTTTTTAATGAATCATCAAAGAATTACACAAAATGTGATTTAAAAAAAAAAGTGTGTAATCCTTAAAAGCAGATGGCAAAAAGATTCAAAGACATAGCTCATGGCAAATACTAGTTGGCAATAGCTGAAGCAAAATGGATTTGCAAAGGGACCTTACGGATTTGGAAATTTCAGAGCACTATTGAACTTTGTAGGAACAATTTTTTTGTAGTGAAGTTGAAGATACAATTCAAGTTGCAGTTATTCAGAAAATATGTGACAAAATTATTCTGTTTCCCCATGGCTTTGCACTGTCTCCAATTGTCATCCAGTGAACAGATCCTTGACACTGTCTTGAATTTACCATGGGCCTCTCCGTTTGTAGGTAAAATAACTTTATATTGACTTGACAACCAATTTTATCCTTTTTTTTTTTTTTTTTTTTTTGGTTTTTCAAGACAGGGTTTCTCTAT
>CABHPP010149320.1:0-23647 GCA_902168425.1 Peromyscus attwateri
GAGAGATGAGAAAATAGTCATATAAATAGATATGTGTGTGGTTATGCATGTATTTGGTGTGTGTATGTGTCTGTGGCATATATTTTACATGTACACTGTACATCCCTTGGGATTCATGGGAAATTGATTCCCAGATCCTGTGGATAACAAACTCTTCAGAGGCTTACATATATAAAGTACAAGAGTATTTGCATGTATTCTACGCATTTTTTCCATGCACTTTCAATCACCTCTGTATTATTGATGTTAATGAACACAGTGCAAAAGCTGTGTAAATAAAGTTTTCGTACTGTATTCTTTAGGAAATAATGATGAAAAGAATGTCTATATATGTTTAGTAAGGAAGAAAATTGTTTGTGCAAGTATTTGAAGTCTCGTTTGTTGAATCCACGGATAGATAACCCATGGATATGAATATTTTTAATGTATCTATATAAATTTGCTTTACCAATATCTAAAACTTGGAAGAAATTCCTACCTCATATCAATTTACAAACAAGTTTTAGCTATCACCATCATTGAGAATGAATTTTCTATAACACTGTGGTGTTTCTGCATGTCTTACAAAAAAAAAGATATTAAGTCTCTGTTTTCCAGACTAACTCTTCAAAGATGTTTATATAGCAGTAACCTTGGAGGGGCCTTGAAAGATGGAGACAATAGTACCTCCATCTGCAATAAAGGTAAGTCTATATATAGCCACAGGACTGTAATATCTCTGTATAGAGCAAAAGGCAAGCAAGCGTGTGTAAATACTCTGAACTTAGAGATACAGTACTCAGAAAGTGCCTCCTAGATGTACAAGTATCACCTGACTCTCTTTTCTCGACTCTATAGGAATGAAGCTCAGGACAAAATGCCTGACACATAGATGCTCATGCTGCCTGTTAGCTTGATAATCCAGGAGTTTTCATCATATCTCTGCTACCAGCATCCCTGAAACTATAGACAGTTCACTTGTTACCTTAAAAGAATTAGGATTTGCCGGGCGGTGGTGGCACACGCCTTTAATCCCAGCACTCGGGAGGCAGAGGCAGGCGGATCTCTGTGAGTTCCAGGCCAGCCTGGTCTCCCAAGCGAGTTCCAGGAAAGGCGCAAAGCTACACAGAGAAACCCTGTCTCAAAAAACCAAAAAAAAAAGAATTAGGATTTCTCAGTATATTTTAAAAACTTCCTAATATCTTTCCCTAAAATGGAAGTATTTGACTAGAGAAGATAGATAAATTAGACAGATTATTAATAGATCATAGATAGATAAATAGACTTTATTGCTATTGTTGTTACTTCAAGTGCTGGTGTTGGAACCAAAACCTTTGAGCATGCTACCAAGCACTCTTCCAACCACTGAGACATCCCTCAAGATCCTTTTCATAGTATTTTTTATTATTTAAAACAAATTTTAAGTTTAAATATATTTTGATCATATTCTTTCCTCCCCTCCCCCCCCCCGTCTTTCCAGATCTTTCCTCCCATCCAACTTTTTGTTCTTTTCAAGAACAAAAACCCAGCGCTCGCGGGCGCTCGCGAAAACCAACCTGTGGAGTCCATTATATGTTGATCAACCGCTCCTGAGCATGAGGCCTGTTCTGAAGTGGTTGATCTACCCAGTTTCACTCTGCTGGAGAAAAATCTTTATCCCTCTCCCAGCAGGTATAAATGACAGTTCGGTTGTTAATTTTTACCCCAGCAGCTAGGTTTTCATTCATTCGTTCATTCATTCATGTTTTTCAAATAACACAATATAATATACATTAAGATAAAACAAAAGCTACCACATAAAATTTGGACAAGACAATCCAACAGAAGGAAAAGAGCTAAAAAGAAGGAACAAGAATCAGAGACCAACTTGTTCCCAACTCAGTAATCCCATAAAAACACTACACTGGAAACCATAATATATATGCAGAGGGCCTGGTGCAGATCCATGCAGGCCCTGTACATGCAGCAATTGGGTCAGTTTGTGGAGAGCAACCCACATAGTTTTGGCACAGCTGGGTTGTTTGGGGGTTAAACCCTCTTCAGCCAACAACTTAATTAGATGTAACTCCCACCTCATCCATCCATCCATAATTATCTATTCTACTTCAATTTTCTAACATTTCTGTCTATTCCGGTTAGTCCTTTACTCTTTATCTACCTGGTTTAACTACCTTCTCTGATTCAATGGATTATAGCTTGGTTATCACTAAGTTTCCAGCTACTATCCACGTAAAAGCAAATGCATACCATATTCATCTTTCTAAGTCTGGGTTACCTCACTCAAGATGATTTTTCTAGTTCCATCCATTTGCCTGAAAATTTCATGGTGTCGTTTTTTTTTTTTTTTTTTAATGGCTGAGTAATAGTGCATTGTGTAAATGTAAATGTAAACACATTTTCTTTATCCATTCTTCTGTTGACAGACATCTAGGTTTTGTTTCCGATTTCTGGCCATTACAAATAGAGCAGTAGTGAACATGGTTGAGCAAGTACCTCTCTGATAGGATGAAGCTTCCTTGGGGTAAATGCCCAAGAATGGTACAGCTGGATCTTGAGGTAGATCAATTCCCATCTTCCTAAGGAACTGCCACACTGATTTCCATAATGCCTGTACAAGTTTATTCTCCCACCAGCAATGGATGAGTGTTCCTCTTACTCCACATCCTCCCCAGCATGAACTGTCACTTACCTAATTGATCTTAGCCATTCTGACAGGTGTAAGACGAAATCTCAAAGCATCCTGGATTTGCATTTTCCACTCTTTGCCTTGACTCTTCCTTCTCTGGTAGTGTTTTATTGATTACCAGAACGGTAGATTTTAATGTAGTTTCAATTTCCCCTTATTAAGGACTTTCTAGGTCCTCTGAAAAGGTCCCTATTGTTGCTTCATTTTTCTCCAATACACTTACAAGTTTTATCCTTCCTTTTCACATGTAGAATTCCAGTCCACTTGGCAATGTGTGTAGTGAATGACATGAGAAAGGCATGAACTGTTTTTTTTTTTGTTTTGTTTTGTTTTTTGCTATAGAGTATCCAATTGATTCTGCATCATGTACAGACATTATGTATTGAGAAAACTACCTTTCCCCTGTCCTATGGGAAATATGACACCCATTTTCACAAAATAACTGTTCATATAGGCCTAGATTTTAATTCAATACAAAATATAAACCCTGCAGCCTTTTATATACTCAGGATTCCTCGATGGCTGTCATAGTTGGGCCCCAGGAGCAGCATTGGTACCGTCTGGGAACTTGGTCAAAACACAAATTCCAATGCAAAAAAAAAAAATGCAAAAATCTTAAACTGAATAGAAAACCCTTATAAGACATAGGAGCTTGCAAAGTTTGGGGACCAGCCCTTTGAATGATTTTGAAATCAATGTTCATACTTATCTCATACTTCCCATTGTTCCTTCCCAAATCTCTGAGTTTCAGTATAGAATTTCTTATTTTAATTTTTATCTAAAGAACAGCTTCTAACACATTATTCAGTACAGACCTGAGGGTCATAATTACTTGCTTGTGTACCTACATCACCTCATTTTATATTTACTTTCAAACAGTGTTGTGTTAACGGTTGGATTCTAGATGGATGACAATTTTCTTTAAATATATTAAATATTTTTTTCATTTTTCCTGGATTCTCTTGTTTCTGTTGTAAACTGACAACATTTTCACTGTTCTTTTGAAAGTAATCTCTATTTTTCTCTAACTGATTCTATTTTGTCTAGTTATATTTAAGTTTCAGTCATTTTACACTAATTTTTATTCTATTCTTTTAATCTTACACAACTTTCTACTTTTCAAAAATTCTGTTTGGAGTACTGGAGCCTTTGTCTCCATCCCAAGAACTCCCAGCCTCTGCAAGTGACATGAGCCTTGCTGTCTTCAAGTATTCTTTATGCTCCATTTTTTCTATGCATCTGGAATTCCAGTTATATGTATGTTATATCTTTTTTATGACAGAGTCTCACTGTCTAACCCTGGCTGGCTTGGGATTCCCTATATAGACAGACCAGGTTATCTTCAGTTTCACAATGATCCACTTGCCTCTGCCTCCCAGTACTGTATTAAAAGGGTAAGTTACTATGCTTTCTTTTAATATATCATTTTTCCTTCCCACCTCTTAGTTTATTTATAATCATCCCTGAATGTGTTAAATTCCCTCTAATTTATTTCATTTTCTAATCTCTCTTCATTCTCACTTGACTGCATTCTTCAATAAAATCATCATGTTTACTCTTTCGAGAATTTCTTCTGACTATATACAGGGGCATATACATAGGGATATGTCAGTAATATTGTGGATATTGATTCCAGTTTTTCAGTCTCTTCATATACAATAAAAAGTAATTTTAATATCTTTAATATCTACAATGTCCGAAGAAATATTGCTGTATCATTTATAATTATATATATATACTACATTCTCTCCTTGTGTGTCTATGCATTATTTTATTATAGTCGTGTGTCATTTAGCCACAGAGATAATTTCTGATAAGTGTGTTGTAAGGTGGTGCAATCATGTATCAACATAATATACAAATTTTGACAATACATAATACTACACATGCTGTCTGCATAGCATAGCTTATTGACTATAGCCACAAACATATTACTACACTGAATACTATGGCCAAGTGTAACACAACAGTATACTTCTGTGTGTGTGTGTGTGTGTGTGTGTGTGTGTGTGTGTGTGTGTGTGTAAACATAGAAAAGGCATGTAAAACATTCAGAAGTTTAAAATTGTTATTAAATTAAATTATTATACCTGTAAAATTATGTGATATTATGAACTGAGATCCTGAAAGGTCCTCTGGTAATTGAGTGAGCAGGGTAAAAGTTCAGGCCTAGGCTATCACTGCACTACTGAAGACTTGAACATTGTACATAGATAACATTTCCTTTATCACAAGCAGTTTTTCCCTTCAGTAGTTTAACCTTGGTCTACTGCAACATTATTTTATTAACATTTTAATTTAGAAAAACATTTGAACTTTTATCATAAAGATGCCCATCAGTGGACCTGAAGGCAGACATGTCAATTTTATCTGCCTTGAACTTGCACTTCCCACCTCTAGAACAGTGAGAAATGGGTTTCTACTGTTAATAAACTCCATGACTCAGCGTGTTTGTTATAGTAGCCCAAAGGATTTAAAAGATTTCTCAAATATTTTATTTCTAATACACTTCTCATGATGTGTCCTTGACTCTAAACCCATCTTCTTGACCTTCTAAAATATTGAATAACAAATACTGGTTATCTTCTCAAGCATGTAGCTGCATTTTCTACAACTATGACTGTGCTCTCAACCAAAAGTGGTGACAAGCACTGATTCACCTCCTATGCTCTTTCTTTGTTTCTATTTCTTTCTGACCAATATGCTCAGGTGGGTTTTATTTTAACTTTTGTCACTTCTAAACATCCTGAGCTGATGGATTGACCACCAAATCACCTAAAATTGGTCTTTTAAAAGAGATTATAGAATAAATACATTTCTAATTTGTATTACTGATAGACATTTCAATGTCAGAGATCATGAGGCTATACCCTGTATCTTTACATGTGTAACTAAGGGAAATATAGAAACTGTTGCATCATAAGGAAGCGGGGTCTCACAAGCAGCCAAAAACGCAACAGCAGCAACAACAAAACACAAGCCTGCACCTATTTCTAAGTTTTTTTCTGCAGTATGTATTTTTCCAATACTCCATGTCTAAATTTCACACATGGACAAGTGATAACCAATCCCAAAAATTACAGAGAAAAGTTTGCAGCCTTAACGTTTACTTAAAATTTTTAAATTGAGTATTTTTATTAAACTTTTTATTTTAAGATAATTGTAGATTCACATAAAGTTTTAGGGAATAATACAAAACATATCAGGTATTCTCCACCCCCATTTTCCCAGAGGTCACGTCTTAGCAACATACCCTAATACAGGAGAGCACTAAATACACTGAAACGGTAACTTGGAAACCTTTCCTGTCAGTTCATTATCTTCACTGGGGTTGAGGATGCCGCTGACAAATCTTTGTTTCATCTCAGTGCTGTGACCAATCATATCACACCTTCACAGCAGCTGGTAATGGGAAATCGATCCAGTTTCCCGCCTTGTGATGCCAAGTCTTCCCAGGAAGACCAGAAGATGTAGTGGTGACTGTGGCACTTTTCTTTCTTTCTGAGATGTTAATGTAGTTATGAAAGTTATAACATTAAATCTTGTTGATTTCAGAAGTTTTAAATTAGCACATACCATTTACAGATATTTTATTAATATTTTATTTCATAGACCTGTTACCTTTCATCATTTTTTATTCATTTTACCATATCAAATTGCACTTTTATAAAGGGTCTCTTAAGAAGATAGATCAAGTTTTAGGTTTTTTTTTTACTTCAATCATTTATGTTCATATGTCAATATTTCCAACATTCATAGTCATACAGGTGAAATTAACTAAACATTTGAAAGGGAGTATATGTCCACAAGCATGTGCACATTTGCATGTAGAGAGTAGAATTGAAGGAATGCACACATAAGCTTCAAGTATTCTAAACAAAGCAGCAACACTGAGTTCCCTCCATTAGCAACTTGGAAAAATCAGTACTAACCCTGCCGAAATGAGTATGTCTTGGGTACGAGATCGCAATAGTTAAACAGAGAGAAAACTGCTGTTTTGCTGAACTTGCCAGATTTGACATTTCTTAAGTGAGGACCACAGATATGCCTGTGACTGTCACCCTGTTAGTGATATCTTGTCAGTAGAAGAGAGCAAATTCAATTCTGCCTCATTGCTCATGTTTTGAAGCATATAATCTCAGCTGTAACATATTTTCATACCAACTGTTCAAATTCAAATTTCTTTCATTTTCTCAGAAGAGATTCTGTTCTTAAAAACATCAGCAATTTGATTGTTGCATCATGTTGCAATCTCCTAACAGGACCCAAATTGCTCAGTGGGACATTATTTGGTAAACATCACAAGTTGCTGAAATTAATTTTCCACCACAAGCACATGAAAACCATATGTACTTTTGCCCTGTCTTATAGCCTTCATTATTAACTTATGCTACTCAAAAATGTCACCAGAGAAGGAGAGGGGATAACAAAAAGTAAAATTCAAGAAAGAAAAAAACAAAACAAAACAAAAAACAAACAAAAAAAACCTTCAAATAGGTAGACAATCTTCAGAACTACTATTTCCTCTCCTCAAAGTCCAATTCCTCAGTGTCATCCTGAACTCTGTAGCCAATCACCTGCTGCAGCCTCCTTTTCCTTTCTGGCCCCCTCTCTTGCAGAACACAGAGATCTCCTACAGCCTCCCTCACCAACCATGATAAAACCAAATTTAAGCAGTGTTTATCTGCATATCCAGAACTATAGAAGGCAAGAGAAGGAAAACTCCAACCAGGAGATGCTAGCTGCCCCCAAGAAACACAAGGAATAAATAATATCAGACCAGCATATCAAAGTAAGGAACACACACACACACACACACACACACACACACACACACCCCAAAATAACAAGAATGAACAAACACTGCTCATTAATAATGCTCAATACCTCTCTGTCTCAATTCCTTAATAAAAAGACTCAGGCTAACAGATTGGATATAAAACAGGATTTATCTTTCTACTGCATCCAAGAAACACACATCAAGGATAGACATCACCTCAAGATAACAGCATGGAAAAAAATATTCCAAGGAAATTGACCTACGAAGCTAGGCAATGTAGCCATTTAAATATGTGAAAAAATAAACTTCAAAGTGAAACACACCAAAATAGGGAGGATCCCCATACAACCATCAGTTGAAATATTTTAAAGAAGACGGTGAAATTCTAAACATCTATACACCAAACACAAGGACATGCTAGTTAATAAAAGAAACACTACTACAGCTAAAAATCACATACTGGCCGGGCGTTGGTGGCGCACGCCTTTAATCCCAGCACTCGGGAGGCAGAGGCAGGCGGATCTCTGTGAGTTCGAGGCCAGCCTGGGCTACCAAGTGAGCTCCAGGAAAGGCGCAAAGCTACACAGAGAAACCCTGTCTCGAAAAACCAAAAAAAAAAAAAAAAATCACATACTGACCCTCAAACAGTGATTATGGATGCTTCAACACCCCATTCTTGCCAATGAACAGGCCATCCAGACAAAACCAAACAGGAAAATGATACAGATAAATGACATCATAAACCAAATACCCCTAACAGATATTTTCAGAATGTTTCAAACACAAAAGAATACATTTTCCTCTCAGGACCTCATAGAACTTTCTGCAAAATTGACCACGTATATGGATACAAAGCAAATCCCAAAATATACAATAAAGTTAAAATACACATCTTATCTGACCATCATAGATTAAAGCTGGATATCAACAAAAATAGAAACAACAGAAAGCTTGCAAACTCATGGAAACCGAACAGTTCATTACTGGATGAAAAATGGGTGAAGATAGAAATTAAGAAAGAAATAAAAAGTTTTAGAATTGAAAGAAAATGAAAATTCAACATATCCAAACTTACGGGACACAGTGAAGGTGGTTCTAAAAGGCAAGTCTATACCAACAAATGCCTACATTTAAAGTAGGGGGGTCGTATATGGCTGAATTAACAGCACACCCGAAAGCTCTGGAAAAAAAAAAAAGGAATGAAACTCAAAAGGAGTAGACAGCAAGAAAGGATGCACCCAAGGCTGAAATCAATAAAATAGAAACAAAACACAGTACAAAGAATCAATGAAACAAAGAGTTGGTTCTTTGGGAATATCAATAATATTGACAAAACCTTATCCAAATTAACTAAAAGGCAAGAAAGAATATCCAAATTAACAAACTCAGAAATGAAAAGGGCGCCATAACAACAGACACTGAGGAAATCCAGAGACTTACACTCCAACAAATTAGAAAAGCTCAAATAAATGAATAATTTTCTAGATATATACCACCTACTAAAGTTAAATCAAGATTAGATAAGGAATTTAAACAGACCTATAAACCCTAGTAAAATAGAAGTAATAAATAAAAGTATTCCAACAAAAAAATTCCCAGGGCCAGATGGTTTTAGCACAGAATTCTACCAGACTTTCAAAGAAGAATTAATGCCAACACTCTACAAATTATTCCACAAAATAGAAACAGAAGGAACATTTCCCAGTTCTTTTTACAAGGCAACAGTTACTCTGATACCTAAACTGCTTAAAGATCCATCAAAGAGAATTTCAGATTAATTTCTCCTATCAACATGGATATAAAAATTCTCAATAAAATACTTTCAACCCAAATACAAGAATACTTCAAAAACATTGTCTATCATTATCAAAGAGGTGTTGTCCCAGAGACGCAGGGATGGTTCAATATATGAAAATCAATAAATGTAATCTACCATATAAACAAACTGAAAGAAAATAAAATGCATAATCATCTCATTAGATGCAGAAAAGGCCTTTGACAAATCTAAAACCATCTCATGATAAAAGTCCTGGAGAAATTAGAGATACACAAGGGACATCTCTCAATATATTAAAAGCAGCTTATCACAAGGCCATAGCCAACATCAACTTTAATGGAGAGAAACTCAAAGCAATTACACTAAAATCACAAACAAGACAAGGCTGTTCACTCTCTCCACATCTGTTCAGTATAGTAGTTGAAGTCTTAGCTAGAGTAATGAGACAATTGAAGAAAATCAAGAGGCTACAGATTGGAAAGGAAGACGTCAAAGTATTGCTATTTGTAGATGATATGATAGTATATATAAGTGACCCTAAAAATTCCACTAAGAAACTGGTACAGCTGATAAACACTTTCAGCAAAGTAGCTGGATACAAAATTAACTCACAAAAACCACTCTCCCTCCTATATATAAATGACAAACTGACTGAGAAAGGAACCAGAGAAACAACACCTTTCATAATAGCCCCAAAATAATTTAAAATATCCTGGGGTAACTATAACCAAGCAAATGAGAGGCTTGTGTGATTAAAAACTTCAATCCTTTGAAGAAAGAAATTGAAGACGATATGAAAGGATGGAAAGATCTCCCATGTCCATGGATCAGTAGGATTAACCTAGCAAAAATGGCCATCTTACCAAAAGCAATCTACATATTGAATATAATCTCCATCAAAATTCTGACACAATTCCTCACAGCACTTGAAAGAACAATTTTCACATGGAAACACACACACACACACACACACACACACACACAAAAAAAAAAAAACCTAGGCTCATGAAAATATTCCTAACTGATCAAATAACAGCTGGAGATATTCCCATCCCCTATCTTAAATTATACTACAGAGGTATAGTAATAAAAAAAATAGCATGACAGAGGAATAAAAACTGACTGGTTGATCAATGAGATTGAACTGAAGATCTAGCTATAAGTTCACACATATATGGACACCTAATTTTTAATAGAGAAGCCAAATACACACTACAAAAAGTCAGCATCATCAACAAAAGGTGCTGACCAAATTGCTTGGCTACTTGTAAAAAAAAAAAAGAATGCAATAGAGCTGTACTTATTACCCTGCACAACACTCAACTCTAAATGGATCAAAGACCTCAGCATAAGGCCAGATACACTGAATTTTGTAGAGAGAAAGTGGGGGATAGTTTGAACTCATAGGCATAGAAAAGGAGTTTCTGAAAATACCATTAGCACAGGCGTTAAGATCAACAATTAGTAAATAAGACTTCATGAAACATAAGCTTCTTCATGGCAAAGGACATCATCATTCAGACAAAGAAGCAACTTTCAGAATGGGAAATGATTTTTAACAACTACATATCCAATAGAGGGCTAATCTCCAAAATATATAAAGAATTCAAAAAAACTAAACATCAAGAAATCTTAACCTAATTAAAAAGGAGGTACAAATCTAAACAGAGACTCTTCAAAATAGGAAACCAAAACGTCTGATAAACACTCAAAAAAAAAATGCTCAATGTCCTTAGTCATTAGGGAAATGCAAATTAAACCTATGCTAAGATATCATCTTATATCAATCAGAATGGACAAGATCAATAAAACAAGTGACAGCTTATGCTGGGGAGGATAGGGAATTAAGGATAACACTCATCCATTTCTGATAAGAGTGTAAACTTTTACAGTCACTGTGGAAATCTGTAGGGCAGTTCATCAGAAAGATTGGAAATGATCTACTTCAATATGCCACTCTTGGGCACACACCCAAAGGACACTTCAGCCTACTACAAAGAAACTTGCTCAACCATATTCATTACTGCTCTATTCATGATAGCTAAAAACTGAAACAATCTAGATGTCCATCAACAGATGAATGAATAAAGAAAATATGTTACGTTTATACAATGGAATATTGCTCAATTTTAAAAATTGTGGAATCATAGAATTCACAGATAAGGAAGCTGGAGAGATGGCTCAGCAGTTAAGAGCACTGATTGTTCTTCCAGAGGACCTGATTTCAATTCCCAGCAACCACATGGTGGCTCACAACCATCTATAATAAGATCTAGTGACCTCTTCTGGCCTGCAGGCAAACATTCTGGCAGAACACTGTATACATAATAAATAAATAAATCTTTAAAAAAATTTAAAAAAAAAGAATTCACAGATAAATACATGGAATTAGAAAAAAACACCCTGAGTGAAGTAACTCAGACACAGAAAGCCAAGTATGATATTCACTTACTTATACATGGATGTTAGCTCTTAAACCATTGATAAGCAAGCTACAATCTGTATAACCACAAAGTTTTGGTAAACAGCAAGGAACTGGAGGGTGGTGGTGGTGGTATGGATCTCCCTTGGAAGGTGAAATAGAATAGTCAGCTATGGATGTGGGGGGGGGGGGGGAATGGGGGAATCAAACAAGAAGGGTAAGAGTAAAGGGGGACAAGGGAGGGAGTTCGGAGAGGAATAGCTAAAACTGAGGGCCATTTGAGTATCATGGAAACCTAATACAATAGAGTCTTCCTATAGTATGTACATATGTAAAGGTGATCTAAACGAAATCTACAAATAACTGGGAAGACAGAGCACCAATAGACATGTCTTGTCACGAATGAAATTTCCTATACTAGGAATGGATTATATCTAACCGAGACTTGTTGGCCATAGGAGTCCCATGGGAACCCCTCTTGGAGGGAGTGTTGTCAGCCCAAAGAGGAAATTTCATTTAAACTATATTATGTATATGTATATGTATGTGTATGTGTATATGTATACATCCACTTACATGTATTTAAGGTTCCGTTTAAGATAGATAGCTGGTCGTATTATTCCTTGTAAGTTTTTCACATATTCTTACTGGATAGCAATACTTCTGAAAGATGGCTTTCTCTTTACCACCATCAACATCAATCTTACTCTCCCTGTCTTTGATCCAGTGTTGGGCACACTGGAAGACTCTGACCCTACTCTCCTTCCCAGATCAATCAAAAATAAACTATAAATATAACCATTGGCACTGGGCTCCACATCTCTGCATTTTGATTGGCTGTGGTTTTCTGTAATTGTCTCTGTCTGTACGAAGAGAAGTTTCCATGATGAAGGGTAAAAACTAAACTTATTTGTGTTTATAGATTGTCACGCTAGGGATTATGCTGGTTTAATAAAATAGTGGCTGTAATTTTTTTTCCAATATCCATGACTTTATCAACTCTGAGTGCTTAGCTAGGTTTCCACTACCAGAAATGTTATCCCTCTTGTTGAGTGGGTCTTAAGTCCAATTAGAGAACTGTGGATTTATTGAAAATAACTCTTGTACTTAAGGCTCGGGGAACATGGCAGAAAAGAAGTGGAAAGAGTGGTAGCCAGAAGATTAGGGAGTTTGCTGTGGGATTAATGCCAGAAGCTACACCCATAAGGTTCACCAACACAACTACCCAAATGTGAGCTGAACAAGGCTTGCACCAAGGAACATGCCAAACTGGATGGAGAAAAGCCCATAAAGCCTCAACCCTACAAGAACAACTTAGGCAACTGAGAAAAGCTGGAAAGCAAAAAAGTGGTCTTTGCCAGGGAAGAGCACACAAACTGGTTCTTCAGTGCCAGGAAGCAGCTCTGAAAACATACATACAGGTAGCGTTATATGGACTGAACTAGTCATATTGAGAAATATATATGTGTATACGTCTACATATACGTATATGTATGCAATAACAATTAAAGTCCTTGAATTTGCAGGAGAGTAGGGGTATAAAGGAAGGTTTGGATGAAGGAAAGAAAATGGAGAAATGTAATTAAATTGTTATCTCAAAAATAAAATTAAAGAAAGAAAGAATTTAATTTTTTTTCAAAAGTGAGGTATAATATACAAGGACTTCATATTCAAGTACTACTCAAGATCCAGAAAGTTCTTGCAAAATGTTAAACAGCCTGGATGAGGCTAGAAAAGAATATTTAACTGTAACAAATAGAGATTAGTAGACATCTCAGGCTGTCTGTACCGATTCCTTGCACACGACATGGGGCACAAAAACAGGTGCTGGATTTTCCAATCCATGGAACTGATTTAACATTTCCTGCCCAAGTGAATCCTCTTTTTCATTTCAAACCTGAGACATCATGGACCAGTAAAACTTGAGGATGCCCAAGTTATGCTAATAATCTGAACTCCCATCCTGTTGTCACTTCAAAATTGCCTGAAGATAAATTCTCTGAGACACAGTATTATAAAAAACTGGCCTTATCCCCGGCTCCCAGATACTTCCTAAGTCACAGCACCTAAGATTGAACCACAGGTGTGTCTACACTACAGGCTGACTTGTGATGACATGCCACAGACACAGCAATTCATCAGCTCTCGCTCTGTTTTGATCTCCACTCAACTGGGGAATTGACTGCTGTCTGAAACCAGACACAAGTGATCTTTAGACAAATTCTCTAAAAGCTACACATCAGCTCCCTGACTTCTGAATGTTTTCCCACCAGTCCAGGGACTACAGGCTGCATGCACCATACTTGGACATGCAGCCACAACCTAGAACCTATTGCTGCTAAACTTGTGATCTCTCTTCTGATATCACAACAAAAAGCTCTCCCCAACCCCCACGTAAGCAAGTAGATTCTAGAAGCATCTCATCATTTCTTCCATCATCCATCATTGTTCCAAGTAAAAAAAAAAAAAAAACACAATTTGAGGGAATATACCTTGAATAGGCCAGAATAATCATTTAGTTTTCATCCTCCCTATGATACAACTTTCTCTTTATGATCAAGAACCTGTTTAGAGCCTACTGTTTATGACTAGATGGGAAAACATTCATATATAAATTTTATTTATTATATACTTTGCCCTGTAAAAGCAGAAGTCAGTTTCATCAAACTGCTAGCTACCATTCTCATACCATTTTGTGGGAAAGGTTAAAAGACATATTCACTACAAATATTTCTCCATGACTTAGCTACATTATGACATATGCCTCTTAAGAGAAAAATCCAAATTATGCTCAACTTGGGGGAAAATCCAATAAGAAAATAAAATTAAACTCTTTGTAGCAATTTTCTCCAACTAGAGCTCTGAAGTTATTTATTGGTAGAACATTAATCACTGAAAATCATATCCTACTTGATCTTCTAATCCCCTAATCCTCTAGGCAGCTAAAAAGTGCTGGAATGCAAGTCATAGAGAAGTGGGAGAAGAGGCTGATTTATATTCACTGTAGAATAGAAGAAACAAAATTAATCAAAGAATAATGACTTCATAAGGCTATGAAGATTTTTCAAGTATAAAATTATGGAGGGAAAGTCTTTCCAATTCAGATCTTGTCAGTATCCCCAGCCTGGTGAAATAAGGTCTTTTTGTCCCCTATAATCACCACAAACATTCTCCAAGTGTTACCCCTTACTTTGCTCTCAGCCTGGGAGTCCTGCTATAGTCACCCACGCTATCTGGATTCCCAGCAGAGGGCACTGTAAACTTGACAAAATTCTGACTAATATTTAGGAGTCAAAACCTCATTGTCAAAACATAGGGGTTTTTTGCTATCTAAGGCAAATCAAAAATAAGATTATGTGGTTTGAGGGGCATAAAGATGCCTAGATACATTTGAATTTCAGAGAAATAATAAAGAAATTAACATAAACCGGACATGTGACATGTGTGTAATCTCAGGACATGGGAGACTAATTCAGAAAGATTTTTAATTCAAGGCCATCATGGGCTACATACTAAGATTCTGTTTCAAAACAAATCAATTCATGGAAGTAGAGTATTGTCTTCGGTTCTTTGTTTGCTTTCCTACTATTGATAAAAGCAAGGAAACAGGAAAGGGGTGTGTTTTGGCCCATACTTCAGTGTTAGAGGCCATCATGACAGGGAAGTCACAGCAGCATGATCATAAGGTCACATTCTTTCCACAGTCAAGGAGCAAAGAACAATGAATGACTGTCCTTGGCTAGCTTTCTCTTTTTTATACAGTCTAGGACCCAAACTCAGGAATGGTATCTAGCAAAGAAAGTTAGTCTTTCCACTTTGATTAACTTAGTCAAGATAATCTGCCCACAGCCATTCCCAGAGACCCACCTCCCAGGGGAGATGACTATATCTCATCAGGTTGACAACCAAGATTACACATTACAAGGACAGTCCATGCAATGTCCATGAGATTCACTCACTTTAAAATTCAAATCTTAGCCAGGCAGTGGTGGTGCATACTTTTAATCCCAGTACTCAGGAGGCAGAGGCAGGCAGATCTCTGTGAGTTTCAGGCCAGCCTGGTCTATACAGAGTGTGTTCCAGGACAGCCAGGTTACACAGAGAAATTCTGTCTTTGAAAACAAAACAAAAAATATCTTAAAATCCAAACCTTAACTTGATGTACTATATTTATCTGGCAAGCCTAGCGGAAAGGTCTGTTTGCTGCAGAATGGCAGACATAATAGTAATCTTTAACAGCCAACAATGAGACTTATTTTGTTGACAGCAGAAATTAAAGCAAAGGGGGAATGTGACAAGTAGGTTATTAGTAACATTAACCACCAGTGATAGATAGGACTGTATTTGTCCAGACAAGTGACCAGACAGCTGCAGAACAAGGACTACAGGACCCACAGGTGAGCATGGTGGGCATGGCAGTGACGTTGATTATCAACTTGTTGGGATTTAAAATCACCATGGAAACAAACCTCTGGCCACAACTGAGAGGGAGTTTCAAGGTTAGGTCACTTGAGGTGGGTCACTGAGGTCTCCTGAATAAAGAGGAGAAAATGAACTGAGTAGCTGGCAGCAAGCATCTTTCTCTGCTCCCCAACTGCATACAGGATGCGATCAGCTGCTTCACCCTCCAGCCCGCATGCCTTCCCTGATATGACGAACTGTATTCTCCAACTGTGAGTCAAACTAAACATTTCCTTGTGTAAGCTGTTTTGTCAAGTATTGGTCACCGCGAAGAGAAAAATACCTAGTCTAACCATCCTGTCTTGCTTCTGGGCCTTTGCACACTCCACTCTCTAATCCTAGAATGCATTTCTGTCCTCCTTCATTGTGGTAACAACTGCAAACCATTTAAGACTCAACTTGAAGACAATGCCATTATGTGACTCACCCACCTTGTGCTAGCTTAAATCATTACCTTAGTCCATAATCACAACATTGTCTTACATTCTGTCGCTTACCATGCTTAAGGGTAGTTGGCTACTTTCTTCCTTTTTATTTATAAAAATGTATTTTCTGGTGTAAACAATTTCTGTAAACTTTATGCTTAGTCCCACAGGGATGTGATAGATCTATGTTGAATTAATAAACAGTACCATTTGTCTTTACTTAGAGAATATGCCAGCTTTCTTGGGCAATGCCAAGCCACAGATAAATGTAGTAAATAAAATATTATAATTGCATCCTTACAAAACAGACATAGTTTTAAGTATGTGGTAGAAATTGCATTAATAGTAGTCAAGAGACCAGATATTAGTGATGCTTTTCTTACCTGCTGTGCTATTAAGTGAAGTCATTCCACATCTCCCAGCCATGCCTTTCTCACTTGTGAAATTAGGATGTACAGTTAGATGATTTTATTGTTCCTTTCCAATTTAAAATCCTCTGGCCTGATAATAACATTGAATGCAGGTGTAATATATGAAAGCTACAAATGTTTCCCAGACTGTTCAGCTAAGAATACATTACATTTATTCTGTTGTCTAAGATAAGTAAGAGAAAATATATATCTTTGCAAACTATCAGTGTTTCACAAAATATCTTCTGCATTCTCCTGATAAATTGGTTTGTTTTTGTAGTTATGTTGCTGAATGGAAATTTCCTTTCTTCAATAAAATGAAGCTGAAAAACAACTTGTCTCAACTATAAACTGTGGCGTGAAACCCACTTTTAAATGTAGTTCTAGTAATTCAATTCTAATCACTACAATTCAACCTTAGAAGCTGAAATACCATTTTGCATAACTCTGTATGTTTTATCAATATCTTTTTATGCATTACCTTCCTTGATCAGAACAATACAGTGGTAGGCATGCCTCATTCAAATGTTACTATTATATATTTTTCAAATAATAATGCCAGAACATCACCACATGACTCTGTACCCAGAATTTCCAGTTTTAGATGAACAAGGTAATAATGACCTCTGAGAATCTATTCACTAATTGCCAAAACAAAATTAAAAGCAATTCATCAGAAGAGCACTTTGATTACCTCAGCAGAATGGAAACAGTTGGCTTACGTACCAATGTAAGCCAACATGACTCACACTGAACAGAAAACCACCTATCTGGATAATACACAGTGTCTTCCCTCCATTGCCTTGGAAAATGGAGCTACGAAGACGACTAGAGAAAGAGATGTGCTTTTATGTCACACAATGATGTACTGGAGATCAGGAAATCTGAGAATGGGGCCCAAAGGATGTTCGGCCAAGAAAATGCCTGGCATTGGTCTATGTGCATGCCCTGATGCTTAGGGAGGAATAACTCTTAGTGCCCTGAGATCTGAGGTTTCCATAGAACAAGATTATTCCTATACATACAATTGAATGAGAGATAGAAGAGATGCTTGGGCCACTATTGCCAAGCCTTGTACATACCTCAGGGCAAAAAAACATAAAAGTATGAGTGTTTAAAGTGGTGTCAAACCAGACAGTAACAGGATGTCCAGAAAGAGTCCCAGTGAGGGGCCAGCACCGATGGTGCGGCAGAGACCAGGGGCCTAGAACCAGACCAATAATTCTCTGTGATGAATGCCTCTATGTATATATGTATGGATAAAAGGGTTTACTACAATGACTCAATATATCACACTGCAGTTTCCATGATGAGATTTTCACTTTCTTCCTTGTTTTCTCTTAAATTTTATTTTCTTTTATTTTGGGGAGGGGGGCAGGGAGATGGGTGGGATCAGGAGGCATGATGTGAAAGACACAAATAATAAATAGGAAGTTTAAAAATAAATAAATAAGTGAAGTCATAGTCCCTTCCAGTAAAGGGAATTTCACAACATGTCCCCCAGGTGTCACTGTGATACACTCAAAGGCTCCCCAACAGGATTTCAAACAAGGGAAAAAACAAGTTCTTAGATGCTACACACTTTATTACTTTGTCGATAGGACAGTGAGAGTGGATGGAGGCCTCAAATCTCATCAACCTCCATTTAGGAGATACTGCGAACCTTTTATGTTTCCTACAGACAACTGAACGGTACACTGTAATGAAACAAGAGCTGTCACAGGATGCCTGCACAGGATCTCCAGGCCACACAGATTCACTAAACCAGGTACACAGATCATGGTAAACTGCTTGCTAGAGCTCCTCTTCCTCTCCTTCACCCAGAGGAGGTGCTGAAGATGCCAATGAGCCTGTTTGGGCTTTTAATTGCTTCTTCCTCTGTCTTCACTTAGTTTTGCCGTGGTTAAAGCACTTATGTCATTCTGTTGGGCAGATCTTTTCTGCTTGCCATGCTTTGCAACACCACTGGCATGTGCTCTAAGGAGATACTCAGGGCTGGCATCCCTCATACTTGCCGAAATCTGAACACTTCAAAGAGAGAAATTCATTATCTTCATGTCATTGAGTTAGTTCAAAGCAGCCTTGTTTTGGCATCACTTAGAAAAATATTTTTCTCAAGAACAGTCACCGTGATCATTGAGGGTAAGCAACAGCCATCAGGAACCCAGGGGTGACTGTGGAGCTGAATTATGTTAGACATCAGCTTGTCCTGAATTGTGTATTCAGCTGATATTCCCAAATAGCTATCACTCAGTATAATTGAGAAAATATTTATTCAGGTGATTCAACATTATATTTTTCATAAGATATCAGATAGCTAATACCCTTAGTTCATTTTTACACATTGTGCTTCCATTTTATACATATTTGGCACTTATAACTCTCAAAGCTCTATTAAACACACTAGCACCTTGTATTTGAGATTTACAAAGTGAATTTGTATTCTCGATATATTTAATTTTTTTAATAAGTCAATAATTGCATCTGAAGTAAAGGCTATTTTTTAAAGCCCTAGTACAGAGATGATAACAGAGGACACAGGGTTAAAGAACATGAGCACATTCCTACTGTTACCCCACCCCTGTGTCAGGTTTTTTAAGTCACAGGAGCTAGAGGCTGATAGTAGCTCCATCCATTCATCTACATGAGTACATCTTTCTGGAGAACTGTGACCACCTGATTTGCTTAAATACTTTTCTTACCAAATTTTCAACCACTGGAAAGAACTCCATCCCTCTCCCCCCAAAAAATTATTAACAAATCAAACAACACCACGCCTGGGATTTACTTTTAAGTACAGTCAGATTAAAATAATGAGGTATAGAAGAGATGGCTCCATCCCTTGCCTGAGAGAGGCAGCCCCAGTTGTTCAGACAGACCAGCTCAACTGCCAACCAAGTCCATACCCAGGGCATTGAGTTGGCCCACCCTAACATCTACACCATCTATGGCCTGCTAGAGCTCCTGAAGGGCAGAAGGGGAATATCTGAGAGAAGTTTCAGTGAGGGCCCATTGATGATGGTGTGCCAGAAACCACACCAATGCTCATTGTAATGAACATTTACAAATGAGGCTGATTGGAAAAAAGGGTATATTGTGTGACACACCATGGCTCCCAATGCCACCAGAATGAATGAAGAGGTGTTGGAGAGGCAGGGAAGACCAAGAAGAGAAGAGGTGTTTGGGTTTTTTGTTTGTTTTTGTTTCAATTTATTATTTTTTTTTTGTGGGGGATGCTGCAAGGATGAGGGGTGGATATTGGTAGACTGGGAGATGAGTAGAATTGGGATGCATGATGTGAAATTCCCAAAGAATCAATAAAGAAATTATGTTTAAAAGCAAACAAATAAAAACCCAAAAATAAAAATAAAATAAAATAGTAAGAAAAGGGTGGTGCAATGTTTGGAAACAACTGGTAAAATGTTAATGTTGCTGGAGCTGTGTTATGGAAGAGACTTCTTCGTTGTGTTTTTGTGTCCTTTAAAAATCCCCACAAGAAAACACTAAAGTAAATAAGACAATTCTTAAATCCATCTTGAAAGCATAGATGCTAAATTATTCAAATCAATGGTTTCCTCCAAGGCTGAAAGCAGAGAAACCATGAAGGAAATACAAGTCCTACAGCCTCAGACCTCATGGTTCCACTTTAACTGATGCCCTCTCCATAAACAAAACAAAAAGTGTTTGTGAAATAAATCCTTCCATGAGCTAAAGAAACAATGCAACAGTTTGAGAAAAAATTATACATAAGAACAAAAACTAAAATTCCTTCTCAGAATTGGGGGTGAGATCTATTGGAAGAAGGATGAGTTTTAAAAAGAAATGAATGTATCATTCTTGAGTTCTATCTGATGTGAATTGCCGTACTACCCTGGTAATCAGATTGGTGAATACCCTGTCATTATAGAGCCTTTCTCCAGTAACTGATGGAAGCAGATGCAGAGATCCACAGCCAAACACCAGGCCGAGCTCCAGGAGTCCAATCAAAGAGAGAGAAAAGGGATTCTATGAACAAGGGGCATTAAGATCATGATGGGTAAATCTACAGAGACAACCAAACTAAACTAGTGGGAACTCATGAACTTTAGACCAGTACCTATGGAGCCTTCACGGGACTGGACTAGGCCCTCTGCATAATCAAAAGAGTTTTGTAGCTTGATCTGCTTAAGGGGCCCCCAGGCAGTAGGACCAGGATCCATCTCTGGTGCATGAGTGGGCTTTCTGGAGCCCCCTACCTATGGTGGGACATCTCACACAGCCTTGGTGTGGTGGGCGGGAGGGTGGATCTGCCTCTACTAAATGTACCAAGCTCTGCTGACTCCCCATGGGGAGTCTCCTTCTTGTAGAAGGCAGGAGAGGTGGGAGGGGTGGGAGGGGTGGGAGGAGGGAAGAGGGGAATCTGTGATTTGTATGTAAAATGAATTAAAAATTTTTCTTAATAAAAAATGAATGTATCATTCTTGAGTTCTACCTGATGTGGATTGGCACATTATAAATTTAAGATTTTTCAAAATATTTTATTGGTTTTAAGAATTCCATACATTGAGACTGGATCATATTTTACCCTTTTCCCACCAACTCCTTCCAGAGCCATACCCCATTCAATACCCACCAAAGTCTGCATCCTCATTATTTTTCTTAAACTTGTGGAGTCTATCTAGTTAGTGCTAGCCAAGCACTCCTGGGTGTCTGGCTATCCAATGGAGTACATAAGACCTACCAGGAAAAACAATCTTAAAGAAAACTAACTTTCTCTAAGGCATCTATCAATTACCAATAGCTGCTCACTTAGATCAGGTTTGAGAGATGCAGTAATCAGAGAAATGTGTTTTGTTTGTTTGTTTGTTGTTTGTTTTAAATCCGATGGCCATGAACCCAGAAACTCACAATTGGTCAATATGCAGATAAATGGAACATCTGTATTATACCCTATTTTCCAAGGCTCAAGGACCATTGAAGAAGAAGGGGTGAAACAGTTGTAAGAGCCATGGGTAATGGATGATTACAATGAAACAGTGCTTTCCAGACACAACAGAGCAATTGCCCACATGAATTCCTGGTGGTTGTGACAGCATAAACAAGTCCTTCACTAGCTCAAGAAAGACAAAATCCCACCTCTAACTGAGAAACTCAGTGAGTTGCTAAGAGTGGGGTTAGTACTATGTCTCTTTAGCAGGGCGATAGTTATTGGTTCTCCTCTATGGCCCATGACCTATCTTAGCCAAATATGCCTGCCCCAATGATGATACTAGATATAGGTTCCATCTTGTAGAGTGGACTTTAAATCCAATCAGAATTTGTTCATTACTTCCATTATATTTAAGTCATTATTGCATCATTGGATATATCTTGCCAGGCATGTAGCTCTCAGTGTTCAGCTGGATATGACTGAGGATTTCTTTTCTCCTCCAGAAGCATGCATAGTACATTCCAGCACTAAGAAATGAACCCAGTAGAAACGAACCTTTCAAGTCATTACCAGCTTGATTTCTCCATATTCTATGACTCAAGTACATGGTATCTTCAGCATGAGGGTGTTATTATCAGGCTCTGAAGAGTAACCAAGAGAAAGTGCAATAACCTGTACTGTTTAGGGGTCTACGGGAACCATCAACCATTAAGTCCAATAATGATAACCCATTCTTGGCATTGGGCTTTTTATTTATTAAACTGTTATTATAGGAGGGGTATCTTGTTGTAATATGTCAACTTCATTTATACTTTTGGTATATGAATATGTTTATACTTTAGGAAACTTCTGCAGTAGTAAATTTTCATATGCCCACATTGCTACAGTCAGCTATTTTTTTAAGAAGTAAACAATGCATGTTGGAGAAAACAGCATCTTCAACAAATGGTCCTGACCAAACCATTTAGGTACATGTAGAAGAAGAGAAATAGATCAATATCTCTAATCTATTTAAAAAGAAAAAACCCTCAACTCTAAATACATTAAGGATCTCAACAAAAGTCCTGATCACTTGAATCTGATAGAGAAAGCATACTCATTAAGTAAGGAGCATGTTTGAACTTATAGGCAAAGGAAAAAACTTTCTGAACATGACTCTAATTAGTGTAGGCATCAAAACCAACAACTGATAAATTGGATCCCATTAAATTTAAAAAAGCTTTCATATAGCAAAGAACACTAATATTTGAGTGAAGAGGCAGCTCAAAGGATAGGGGAAGTCTTTACAAACTATATATCAGACAAGGTATTGGTATCTAGAATATATTTTCAAACTTTTTAAAAATTGAACATCAAGCAACAGACAGCCTAGTTTAAAAAGAATAGGGCACAAAACTAAACAGAGAATTCTGAAAAGATAAACTACAAACAGTTGAGAAATATTTTCTTTAAATGTTCAGCATCTTTAGCCATGAGGAAAATGCAAATTAAACTATTTCAAGATTTCATCTTACCACAATAAGAATGGTTAAAAATAAAAAACAAAGGACACCAAAGGTCAGCATGGATGTGGGAAAGGGTAATAGTTGCTTACTGCTGGTGGTAGTGCAAATCGGTGCAGTCACTATAGAAATCAGTCTGCAGGCTCCTCAAAAAGCTGAAAATAGATCTACCACATAATCTAGACATACAACACTCCGGATGTATATCCAAAGGACTCTATATCCTATTACAATGATACTTGCTCATTGCTTCTGTATTCACAATAGCCAGGAAAAAGAAATAGCCTAGATGGTCA